>JAHWXV010572424.1:0-10030 GCA_024586415.1 Phrixothrix hirtus | reverse complement strand
ATATATATATATATATATATATATATATATATATATATATATATATATATATATATATATATATATATATATATTAGGATTACAATTAATTTTTTCTTTTTGTAATTTATTACTGTGCTGTAAATTGCATTGTATACGTTTAAAATATAAAGAAGCTTAGTTTTAACATGTATTTGTGTTAAAATGTTTATTCTTATGTTCCTTTCAGAAGTATTTTCTCTGCAACAACATTTATAGATCCTAGGAAATACAGTCCGATAATCCGGCATTTCCGGTAATACGGTACCTGCAAATTCCCAAATATACCGAACTATCGGAAGTATACTGTAGTAGGTCAATTATCCAATATACAAACGAAATTGAAAAACAGATGACTGAATTGACTGTAGCGCAAATTGGTACCGAAACTAAAAATATAATACTTTTAGAAAACGAATTTAAAATTTTAGCTATCAATGTATTTGCAAGTGGAATTAAAAATTAAAAACAGTAGTTATAGCACGAAATTATGAAAGTTTAAATGGAGGTGTAAACACGGAAAAAATGAAGAGTGAATGGGCACCTAATGCAGAAGCGACGTTTTACGTAAAACACAAATATGCTAGTAACCTTGACCCAAAGCAAACAAAAATGCCTTATTGTAAAAATAATAAAGAAAAATTGATGATGTAAACAAAGAAAAATTTAATAACGATAGAAACGGGTATTTAAATTATTCGTTTAATTTCGGTGGAAATTTCTACGGGAACAAAATTTGCAGTACATGTTACAATCAATACTATTCTAAAGAAAAAAGTGGAAATTTGACAAATAAAAACAGAAGTAGCTATGACGGAAGAGCGATACAAACAATAAACGCTATAGCAGAAAGTCAAGATTCAACGTTTTTTGTGAATATAACCAAAAATGACAACGATAATTTACGTTTTAGTATAAATTGTTTAAATTTTATTGGTGTAAAGTATAAAAATAGAACATTAAAGTTTCTTTTGGATACAGGGGCTAGTATACGAGTGCAATATACAAGTGCAATATTTAAATTGTATTAGCGAAAGCGAGAACATTAATAGGTTAAACAAAATAAAACTTAATGATATTTCAGGAGAAATAATTATGGAAGGTGTTTCAAAAATTTATTTTGAAATAGGAAGGAAATATGAAAGTGAAACGCGAGTTTTTAATTATTAAGCAATTGAACAAAATAATACATGGAATTATAGGAACAGATTTCTTTGAGAAATATGCAGCAAAAATCAATTTTGAAAAGTCCGAATTTTCGTTAAACTTAAATATCTAGAGAATAACAGTACCTATGATGTCGAAAAATAAAGAAATTTATGAACTAACACCACGATGTGAAGTTATAAAATGTACAAAAGTTAAAATTACTAATGAGCGTGTTTTAATGCCACAAGAAATAGCACAAAGAGTTTTTGTAGCTAGTATTTTAGCGAAACAGAAGAATAATATGATACCTATATGAATTTTGAGTACACGCGAGGAACAATTAATTTTGAAGAAAATACGACTAAAAATTAAAGATATTAAACATTCCGACATCATTTCAAGTCCAGGAGAAAATAAATCAGTAGAACGTGTAGAGAAATCATAACTAGCGACAATTTAAACAAGGAAGACGAAAATTCAATAAAGCATATATTAGCTAAATATGTTGTTTTTCATTTACCTCATAACATATTAATGAAAATTGATATTTACAAACATAAAATAACTTTAGAAGATTGAGCAACGCCGTTATACATAGAACTCAGTTGTCTACCACAAATCTAAAAAAAGGAAATACAAAAACGAATTGATGATGTGTTAAGACAGAAAATTATTGAACCTGCAAAGTCAGCATGGTCAGCACCAATCATTATAGTACTAAAAAACGCGAATAAAGATGCAAATCGCAAATAGGGAGTAATAATTATTGCATGTTAAATAGAAGAATAAGGAATGACAGGAATTTCCTGGATCGAATATTTCGGAAATATTAAACTCTTTAATATAAATAAAATAAAGAAGAAGATTCCTCCTAAAAATGGCACGAATTTTAAAAATTAATTTAGCACAGGTGAAAAGTCATGGAACTGTAATATGAACAATTTCATGACTTCTCACCAAAAGATTTTTATAACCTAACTAAATAGGCAAAAATATAAAAGTTTGCATTATTTTTCATTAAACAATTTATTAGAAGCTGTATTTTTCGCATTTAGATTTAGCCCAGGAATATTATCAGGTACCCTAGAACTAGAATGTAGATCGATTTTCTATTAACACTGGGCAATTTCAGATGACAATATTTCAGGAGCGGTGACAATGGCAATGACAGTATTACATTATGAAGCTTGTTTTGTATATTTAGATGATTTAATAATAAAATAATAAGTGCTAAAACATAAGAGAAAAGAATGAATTTAGTATGCGCGAAAATGGCGGGATTCAGACTAGCTGTAATCAGCTGTCTGCGCTTCCAACCAACCAAGTGTAAGATTTGTCTACTTGATTATATAGTATATGCGTGGCACAACTTAAAATTAATATTACAATAATAAATATTACAAAAATAAACTTAAACAGAAAATATCATAGTTTAATGGCACAACTTTTAATTATTAAATATTTTAAAGGATATATTCGTATTTTATGAATTACTATATAGTTATATATAAGGAAATGAAAGACAAAGAGATAAACAATAGTAACTTAAAATGAATGTTTGTAGTACAATAAAAAAAATAGAGTAACATTAAAATATCTACTGAATTTGCAGTTAATGCAATAGGGGCAAGATTTGTAGGTATTATATTTAGTTCGCGCGTTTTAGTTAAGAACTGAGTTGGGAATTTAATAGATTCTACGGAGACGTTTTTTAAATGAGTATAATGGTATATTTTTATAGTCATTTGGTAAAGCATTGGGAGTAAATGGCCTTTGGAAATAGGTCGTGATATGCCTAGGGATTTCTAGCAGTCCTTTGTGCCGTAGATTGAGATGGTGAATATCTGATCCATACGTAATTTTGTTGTGTAGGCAGGTAGGACATTTATTTAAAATTATTTTTTGATAAATACATACTTTATGTAACATTCTTCTATTTTTCATATTTAACCAGTTGAGAGTGCTCATTTTATGTGATATACTCCGAAAATTAATCGTATATATGAATTTTTTATTTTTGGATTTGTTACTATAATTTTTATCAATACAAGTGTCATAAATTGCGTCTGCGTAACTAAAGAGTAATAGGACTAAATTGTTTTTTAGAGTGATTTTCATTTTAATATTCAAAATATGAGGTTGCTAACTGCTTTTAGTGACAAATCTAAGGTATGTGTCTATAATTAAACCTAAATTTTTATATTCATCGAAATTAGGCAAAAACGTGTCATCCAACTTTAATTTTAATATCGTTAATGATATTATTTCTGTTAGATTTTCCGAAGATCAATATCGCCGACTTTTTAGCATTGATTTGTGGCATATGCTTTCCGAATACTTCAGTAAGGCTATGTAGATTAACGTTGATATTTTTATGGCCTTTTCAGAAACTCTGTACTGTACAATATCTTAAATGATTATCAAGATTTGCAATGTACAGTGAAAATGAGACAGGTGTTATTATAAATGTCTGATCTACAAATTGCTTCAAAATATCAGCTTCACAGAATTAGAACTGTAACAACAAGATTCAATAAACGTAAAGTAGTAGTTGAATTGAAGAATAATATTGTGTTTTTAAATTATGGAGTTAGCGGGAAAATAATAGATGAAATCCTACACGAGATGCAGGATGAAACATCTAAAGCAATTGAAACTGAAAATTCGCAAGTGTGATTTATACAGTTTAATGGTGTTAAATCGAATGCGAGAAAGCAATTCCCAATGCAATTAATTAATTTTGGGCCAACAAACCGAAATGAAGTACGCGAGTAATCTTACAAACATACAATCATTTAATAAGTGTTTTGAATAAACGACGCTGCGTGTGTATGTGTGTATTTGTGGACATTTTTTACGTGTTACAATAGAAGGGAGGTTTTGAATCATTGGGAATCTAACCAGAAAACAACTAATATAAACCATTTAAAATTAAAGTAATAAAAAGTTATATGTAAATTTATATTGTCTGTAATTTAATAATAAAAATTGAAATTTTAAAATAAAAATTAATTCATCACGCGGCATATTTTTCATCGTCGCATTTAAATTTTAGGTTTTCATAAATTAATTTAGAGATAAAATAAAGTATCAAAAAATATTATCACTAATCATAATTATAAATCGCAAACCGAGTACAAAAGCAACTATAAGGTGTCTCAAAAAGAACGCCAGGTTACAGGTTGCTACAAATCAAATTTATTTATTTACAATAAAGCATACAAAACATACCATTCTCTTCAGGAAACTTGCCCTACACGCGATCGCTCGGTCCATAAAATTACCCATCACCCGATCACAAATTTCCCCATCAAGTTCGTGGAGGACACGTCGAATTTCGTGTTTGAGTTTCAACAGATTGCGGGGTTTGTTCTGGTAAACTCGTGACTTAGTGTACCCCCATAAGAAAAAATCACAAGGTGTCAAGTCACGAGAACAAGGGGGGAAAGGGTTGGTCTCCTCCCAACGAGATTAGTCTGTCGAAGAACTTCTCACGCAACAGAACGATTGTTTCTCCCGAAGTGTGGAAATTGCGCCATCTTGTTGGAACCATACATCCTCGATGTTCATTTGATCCAAACGGGGCCAAAGGAAATCAGTGAGAATCGCGCGGTAACGAACTCCATTCACGTGACAGCATTTCCTTGTCCATCTTCAAAAAAGTAAGGACCAATTAAACCCCCACTCCAAATCCCACACGAAACTGTGACTCTCTGAGGATGCATTTCTTTTTCTTGAATCACTTTTGGTTTCTCTGATTCCCATATTCTCCAATTCTGCTTATTTACAAATCCGTTTAATGGAAGTGCACTTCATTGGAGAAGATGATGCGTGACACCATCGTTTCCTCGTTACATATCTAGCATCCACTGAACAAATTGCAGTCGTTTCAATGGTCTTCTGGTTTAAGTTCCTGTGTCAACTGAATTTTGTACGCGTGTAAGTGCAAATCTTTTGATAAGATTATAAACATTGTTGTTGGAGACATCTATATTTCTTGAGCCCGACGGCGACATGATTTTTCTGGACTCACAGTAACAGAATCACGCACAGAAATAGCATTTGCTTCACTAGAGCCACTTCGAAGGCGTCCGAGGCTTTTAATGTCTACTATTGAACCAGTTTATTCAAATTTTTTGATCAACCCACGAACAGTAGATTCATTTCATACATTGTGATGTCTAATAATCGTACGGAGTTTTCGAACAGTCACCGCGAAACTTTCACCATTCTTGTAATGAGTTTTCACAATCAAAATTCGTTGTTCCTTACTGTATGTTTCCATGAAGAACTATGCAAACATTAACCTGGAACAAAAAACACCGTGTCAATACATAACCTCAATGATAACAGATATCACAAAATGCAAAAACAATGTTGCCAAAACAAATAGATAAAAATGGCGAAATTTTCAAATCCGGCGTTCTTTTTGAGACACCCTTTAAATTATAGCCATAGTAATATGTAAACATTTGACATGCTTATGCTATGTATCAGTCTCACTTTAAAGACTCTTTAAAAGGAAATGGCATGTAACTTTTAAAATGAAATAAAATGTAATTTTTAAAAGCGAAATGAAATGTGTGCGTATGTAAAATTTTAGAAACTGTTTATCTGTTTTGTAAAAAACTGTTTGATTAAGTTGAATTTGTATAATGTTAAATATTTCTTTGATTTGTATAACGATAAAATGTAATTCGCTAAAAAATCTGACGAATCCTTTAAATGTTGTATAATGTTATATGCAGTTACCTAAAAATGCAGCTATAAATATGGCTATAAATGTTTATGATATTAATCTATGTACTAGTAACATGAGTTTAAACTTATGTGTTCAATAACGAAATAACAAATTGCTCGTAATAATACATAAGTAGTACCATTACTCGTATAGCAAACAGCATTATACTTATACTTTAAATAAGTACATATGTGAATTTGCAATCAAGTATTGTAACTTTTTCTTTTAGTTCGGGATGCCCTTCGCCCAGGGATGTATATTCTCAGGGAGAATCCTGGGTCCTATATGAAAAGAAACAAAAAAAAGAAAAACACAACCAACTGTCAAGCACTGATAATATATTCGTAGCCTAGCTAAGTATCGTCTAATAATAATTTCCTTACAATTACGAACCAACCACGCGACTATCAAAAGCATGGCGCGGAAACATCTTTAATTGAAATGCGCGCCTTACTAAATTCAAAAATTCAAAATTAGGGCGAAGTTAAAAGCGGCAAGAAAAAATTAGAATGTTACAATATCAATAATGTGCATGGTTGTTCTTTATGTAGCTATTTAGAAGCATTAACCTTAGTCTGCTTGAACATCTGCAAGACGTGTATAACTTGTAGAAGCTTGCATGCATATGTGTGACCAGTTAGGGTCATCGCGACAACGTTGTGAATAAATAAGTAAGCAAGCAACAATTCAGTTTGAAATACTCAATCATTAGTTTGTAAATGCTTTTTGAATCGCGAAATCAACATTAGCCAGTTTTTGCGGGTGCTGAAAGAAATAAATTTAGATTAGCTTTTATATAGAGAAGATATAAATCCATATTAGTGGTGGGATATTAACATCAAGCAATTCTTACGGTTACTCGTCGAAATTAAACTGGAATGGCTTTTACGGTTGGAAAAATAACGACATAAATGACACTTTAACTTTGCAATTGTAATATTAGGTTAACGTCAATGATTTGTAATAGATAAAAATAAAGTAAGTTAAATGGTAAATATATTTTATTAATAAATTAAGAAAGTAACATCTAGTGTTAGTGATACAGTGAGTGAAAAAGAATTTTTATTTAAGTACTATGCTAAATTTAAACTAACATTTAAACTTCAACAAACAAACAATACAGTAAGTTTGCGTACGTAAACAATAACCTATATATAACCTATAATTATTGCATTTTAAGCCGCCACATAAGTAATCAAATAAGTAAGTATACATTTTAATTATATCGTAATGTTCTCTTCACGCCTCCACTATGGACAGCCAAGCCCATGCCAGCGTACTAGTACTAGCTTCTCCGCGGGCTTACGTTTCAGTATTTTTTCAACTAAGTATACGTCCGGGTACTTAACGTGTTGAATTTTACATTCGTAAAGTGCTCCTGAGATTGCCTCACTGTTCATGTCCACGAGTTTATAAGTAATTGGCACGATACGCTGTATATTTGCGATCCGGAAAAACTCCACTGACCACTTAGGCGTGTATGCTTTAGAAAACTTGCCTTTGTATTTGCTTATTCGCACAACATCACCTACTTTGTAACGATGGCGCTAGTTAATGTCAAAATTGCGTAAATTTCTGTAAACGTGATTTAGATTGATATTAGGCGTTACATCCAAGGCTTTAGCTCGGTTGTCCGGTGTTTGCACTTATTGTAAGTCTGCGCGATGTCCTTTAGAATATTCTACCAGTTATAAGACCCTTGAAGACTAAAAGTTTTGTATAAGTTTCGCTTCAAAGTATCAATAACGCGTTCGGCCATGGACGTCTTAACCGTGCTGTACGTGAAATAGTGATTGATTTTGAATGAGTCCATTAACGAGGCGAATTTTCGATTGTAAAGCTCTTTACCGGCATCTATCTGAAAATTCTTAGGTTTTCTATTGCTTCCGTTTAGAAGAATAGATTTCATAGTGGCTGCAACTTCGCTGCCATCTTTCGATTTCAACGCTCTTGTACACAGTAATTTCGGAAAACAGCCAATCACCACTAAAATGTTAAAACCCTTGTTCGCCTTAGCGCAAATGTGAAATTCAGGTAAATCTGACTACCAAAGATCGTCATAGTGCTTTATGATTGTTTTACGTCTTGGAAATTTTTTTTTAACGGCTTTGTGAATCTTGTTGACTCCCTGCTGCTTGTGCATTTTTGCGCATGCGCGTACAAGTATGCGATTGGGGCTAATTGTTACGAGTTATGAATACGTATATAAATGGAGATTGTATTTAATTATTGTTATATGGTTATTTCACTGCAATTGAAGCTGATTTTAAAACTACGCTCACTATTCCTTTATAATGTGAAGCTTCCTAATAGCCTGTATAAGTGCATCATCAACATCTCCATCTCTCAAATCTAAGTACTTTTGCATTTCTCTTCTCGGGTCAGGTATAGGTTTAGTCGTCTCGGTTTTCATGGTGGCGTGCGTTTTAGTCATCTTAAACTTGATATACTTACTCAAAGTAGAAAAGTTGGAGTTAATTTAATGAATACTAGAGTTTAACTCGTCATGTAATTTATTGACGAGTGCACACACGTAGCTTTTCAGTTTATCTTGGCTTTCGGTAATACGTTAAGGTACATTTTTTTTCATTTTAGCCAAATGGCTTTTAATTGCCTCGATGTAGATTTTAGCGTCTGCAAAGCTCTCATCCGTGTAAGTGATATTACATTTGGCGTGGTCTTCGATTAACTTTCAACTCTCAGCACGAAAAAAATTGACTCCTTACTAGTGAATTCTCTAAGCTCAGCGATCGTATTGTGAGTCAAGGTGAGGATAGATCACTCTAAATGTCGATAAACTTCCTCGTACTCGAGTTTTAGATCCGAAATTGCTTTCTTCGCCGTTTCAGCTACGTGTCTTTTATTTGCGACATCCGAGTTTCCAGTTGGTGATTGAATGTTAGTTAGATTTTTATTTCCTATACTGTCCCTCTTTAGTAAGATTTAAGCTTATTCTAAGTTGATCCTTTATCAAAACTCTAGATATTTGACCTTCTTCCACTGCATCTACATACTGTCCAAACTTATCAATATTCATCATAGTACAGTGCATTTTTTACCGTTTACATCCGCTTTTATACATTTAAAAAGTCATTGGTCTCGGAAATTTCGATACAATATGCTTCAGCTAGTTCTTCGAACATCAAAATGATTTCGCTATTGTATCCAGGGTGCACGGGCCATAGAACATGCAGCTCGGCAATTAATTCGTGAACGGTGTTCCAGTACCTGTACTCGACCCGCCTATTGCCTTTAACTTTCTTGAAAAGTCAGTTTTCTGCTCCACCACAGCTTTCCTTTTTCAAAAGCACCTTAGGTGCCTTTCTTATCGCACTGGTTGCGGCCACAGGACCGCCACCTGCCTCATCAGAATCACAAGCTGTGGGAGCACTTGAGATGTCAAACTTCCGTCTCTTGTAGACTTTATTCCTGGTCTGTAAAACACCTGACGGTGGTATAACTGTTGGCGGCGTAGTCTCCGCTATTTTTCTTCCTCTTGATCTGATATCATCAGAATGTATACGTATTTGCGACATTGCGTGTAAGGATATATTTAAAGATTCTCTCAACGGTGATATGATCGCTAACAATTTTGCTGATGACGTCGTTGAATCGTCTACCGCTCAAGCTAACAAGTACGGTGTAGGCGGTAACACTATTGGATACAAATAGTGCCTAGCGCTTCGGCTTGATCGGATCTTATCTGAAACTCTTTATATTCGACATCACCACTTTCAACGTCTGAATATTCAGAAGATCCTTCTTGCAGCACCTTCATCTTCTTATTCTTATTCTTTTTTGCATTTTCCTGCTGCTCCTCTACGGCTTCAAATTTAGAAGCAATTGCAGTTAGAGGTTTAATTATGGGCTTGTATGCGTCCACAAATAACTTTTCAGCGTTTAGTTTGTTCCGCTGAGCTTCATATTTACGTTTAAGTGCCCCTTTAGCTTGAATCAATCTTTCATTTAGCTGTTTTTCGACATCATGCATTATCATCATTGTAGTCGTATTACATGGAAACACCAATCTTCAACTTTCACGTATTGTTATCTATTGAGATGCTTATCTCTCAGAATGCATATATATATATATATATATATATATATATATATATATATATA
>JAHWXV010572274.1:0-16502 GCA_024586415.1 Phrixothrix hirtus | reverse complement strand
GAAATACGTTTCTGCTTAGGTACTGACTTAGGATGTTTCTTTAGTTAGGTATTACTTAGTAAGGTAATTGTTTAGGAATTCGTGGTGAAATCGGCCCTTAATAGCTTCAAAATTGACTTGGCTCTAAATTTAGAACTAGTTAGATAATGAATATCAATACTGTTTAGTTGTTAACTTGTATAAATATAAATATTTAGTTTCATTGTGTTTTAATTTTGCTATAAAAAACTTGATTATATTTATTACAAGATATGTTTGGAATATTCAATATTAAGCAACACAAATACAAAAATTCCAAACTCCAGAGCAGGTGCGGTATATAAAATTAATAAGTCAACGTGAACACTTTTAAAGCTAAGAGCAACTAAATCTTTTGTACTTTACTGTTTTGTCCTTAGTATTTCTTGTCACAATAACAAAAAATGAGCTGAGGGTGTTCTGCAGTCGACATGTACAATAAACATTAGGAGAGAAACTAAAAAATGGTAAGTAGTAGCCCATAGCTAAATAAACGTTTTGGATTTATCGCAAATGGCAAGACATTTATAAAATAGGAGATATTTTCTTTACAAAAAGTCAATACTTACCCCTGATTCTTACATTTCATGATTGATTTACATTCCAGTTTATTTCTGACAAGTGCTTTATAATACCTTTTCGGTATAATCGTTCAACCAGCGGTATAATATAATATAGTATAAGGATGTAAATATTATTTTATATCTAAAATTCTATAAAATGTGGCATTTAAAATGCTACTTGCATATCATATTTTCAGTTGATAAATAATAGTGTGAAACCTGAAAAAAACGGATTTTGGCGATAATGTTATAAATGTTTCGCACTACTCATAATAAAGGTTTTACTAGAAAAATTCTAGAAAGTATTAGTTATTACAAAGAAGTGGTTCAACATCTACCAATGGAAATCTGAAAAATACGACTGTAATTCCGGCTAGAACATGTAATTTAGTGTTATTGAACAATAGAAGTTGGTCAAATGTGAATGTTTGTAACTAAAGTTGAAACTAGGAGGAGAATTTAACTATATTGGTCGCCACGCTGAAACGACGCTTTCTTACAGTTTTAATCAAAACTACGGGCAGAACTCGCATTTCGAATCTATTCAATAACTACTGCTTTGATAACAAAAACTACAGAGGAAATAAATGATGAAAAGTGTTTTTACTTAATTCAATATAAATATTTTAATTTCCCTTGCAATATTCGATGCTTTTGTATTTGAAATCCAAATTTAAGATTACAAAATGCTATGATTTAATATTCATTCTAGGCGTTACAATGAAGGGATCATTTGTTAAAGATTAAATGCGGGATATTCATGCTTGAATGCGTATATTTAATGAAACGCTTGAGTTTTATACTTATTTTTAATGCACTACAGGAAATGACATGAGTTTAACATAATTAATTAAATCGGCTCCTTTAAACTAGAAGGTGTATTTTAATTCTTATTAAATGTAGTAATATTTGTTTCAAACAGAAAAAGAAACACCGAACTTATTTTCAAATACAGAAATAACAAATTTGTTATTTGAGCTCATTATAATATAGTGGCTATTGCAATTAAATGTTTTTTTAACGTTTAAAGCTGCGTTTTTCTTACAAATAAAGTATAACAGTAACCATAACCATAAGTTCCTTGTCTGTCCTTTAGCTTTCTCCGTTGCGAAAACTGTAGTTAAAATGAAATAACCGAAAGTGCCACTTTATTCTTATGGTTTTTAAGTTTTTTGCGATTTTCTCGAAAATGGCTATAAACATTTTTTTTAAAGCTCACTATAGTTCCAAAGTCTTTGTTGCCCTTTTACGCGAACTTAGCGGTTTTCTTGAAAAAATTCGTTGACGTGAGTTATCAGAGAATATATCTGGAGTTAAGCAGCGTTTTGCGTGTCCAGTAACTTGAATGGATAACCATTCCAGTTATAATTCTCAAAATATACGTAAATAATATTTTAATCATTTGTGGACATTTGCATATTTATATACCTACGATAGAGTCGTATGATGTCTCACACCAGAATTTTTGTGATGCTTGATGAAAACGTTTCTTTTATTCGGGCTAAGATACATTTTTATGAGGAATGATAAATAATATTTTCAAATGGTTAGGCACGTAAGTGTGAATTTTTTATTGATTGGCAACATGTCTTTCTTGGCGCTAGTTCTCATGGTCTAATTGACGATCTTGGAATAGTGGAAGATAGATGCTCAAAATCTAAATTTAGTACAGATGCTAGAAGTACTCTTCAGAAGAATCTAAAGAATTTCCTTATTTAATATTTATATATTGCTGTATTACATTCGAAGAAAAACATAAAAACTCGACAAGTAACGGTTCAAAGAAAAAACTAATTTATATTTTAGCAGCTGGAATCACTGAATCACTAGTTATAGCGGGCAGGTACCGTACGGTATTATAGGGGCCGTTAGCACGCCTAAAGCTTTCTTGGAATATGCAGGAATCGGTTATCCTAAAGTGTAGTAGCTTCAGTATTAATTTCAACTTCATTTACGTTGAATTAATACAAGTAACTTCGGCGGTAAATATAAGATGGATAAACATTGATAACATAATTTATTTATTCTAAGTAAAATAATAACTCAACAGAACAGTTTTCGGAAATTTATACATATTTACAAATAATAGTCAAAATTAAAACGATCAATGTAGAAAGGAGTTCTATAACTGTTATTAATTTGACAGACGCGCGATGTCGCTTAGAATATATACAGAATGCGCTCACCGTCCGGCGATTGGTTTACTTTCCTGTTACTTTGGGTTAATACAGTTCAGTAGTCCTCGAGGTGCGAAGGGGCCGCATCGCGAGCGGACGAGTTCCTTGCGTAAGGAACCAGGAGGTCCGGGCAATGATATATTTCTCCACTCGCGACCAATTCCACTCGGTGGATGAAAATATCTTAAGCAGCCGTCGACAAACAGACTTTTGCTACTTAGCAACGCAAAGGTGCTCGGCGACTACGCAATCACAGGTTCCGGTAACATCTGAGATTCTGCTATAGAATCAACTCGAAACTTAGGCGTCCTGTATTTTTGCTTCAGGGATTACTCACCAGAGTGGTAGGTTCAGTTCGGTCTGGTAGAGAGCACCAATTGTCGTTAGGCGTCCCTCTTGTAATGGTTCGTAGTCGGTTATCCTAAATAGGAGAAAGTTGTATTAAAACGAGGGGACCCTCGAAAGCAATCGCGACTTCTTATGTGAGACTATCTTATCACAATCGTATATTTAATGATTAAACTGGGCGGAAATAATAAGACGGATAAAACATTCAAAAGTAATTTTATTCATAATAACGGAAATGATAATTCAAATTAATACTTTATGATACTATATACATATTTACAATAATGGATAATTAACAGTTATAAATAAAACAATTGTATTTTGTAAGCATCGAAAGCTTTCAAAGTAAAAGAAGACGTTCCCGGTATTAAGTTAATGCTGACTGACGCACAGCGTCGCTTTGTGTTCCTTGCAAGGAAGCGTGCTTCGTCCGGTAGAATTTTATGTTCGCCTGTTACTTGTGAAGTTTTATTAAACGAGTTCAGTATCTTCCAGCTGGAAGAGGGGTCACGTCGCCTGCGGCGTGCTCTTTTCGTGAAATAACTTAGACGGTTCAGGCGATGATCCCTTGGTTTCGTTATCGATGCCGCACGGTAGATAAAGGTATAACGGGGTTGCTGGCGTCAAACAGGCACTCGCTACATAGGCAACACGGATGTTTGACGGTGGCGTCTGCACAGGTCCTAGAGACGATTGCACCTTCGTTACAAAGCCAACACAACGTTTGAGCGTCCTAGTTATGCTTTATTGTCAGGAACGTTCCACTACAGAGCAACTTGACCGCTCTCGACAATGAGCTAAACGGGATCGTATAATTGAAAGGGGGATCGCTGAACTGATTTCGCAGGTTTAAATTCTGCGATGACGGTTTTGAAATTTTAATATAAACAAATCGATGAGCATGGTTTGTGTTCTTTGCAGTTAACAAAGCGCTTTTTAGTTCAACAAAAATAACTCGGCTTTCTCGGCAGTGATACGCCTATTCTTTATCTACAGAATAACGCGGTCTTAGCTCGAACACGGTGTTGCAACAGGTAGCGATGTTAGCTCGCGCACAGGACTGAAAGTACTGTCCTCTTTCGCCTGAAAGCTTCGCCCTTTTATACAGAAATCTGATACTTCGCTCTCTGTTCTTCGAACGTTTCTGATAATTGTTATTCATTCTTGCACTTATTGATAAGTGTATCGCTCATGTGCTCTAATTAGAAATTTATTTGTAACGTAATATTGCGCAATTCAAATTAATATTCTCCTATTAACTACGTTCGGTTTTAAGACTGCGTTATGTTTGTTATTTAATTCGGTAGAAATCTTTAGTCACTTTTGAACGCTTTCTTAATACTTTGGTTATTACGTAATATTTTGTTATCTTTAAGTTTTACTTAATTACATTTTATTTACATGCAGGTTATTAAACAATATTTATTTTAAATTAAGTCGCGGTAACTAACTCTCGGTTCACTTCTTATTGTCTTTTGAAATGTCATCAACTTAATCTTCTGGTAATGCCGCGGAAACTTAAGACGCACGTATTTGTTCCAAATCGGATTTTGGGTCGCTTTTTCACGTTAACATATTCCGCTGAAAATGTTACAAAGTTAAATGCAATGGGCAGAGATTCGGTCAGTGTGAATTCGAGTAGAGATCTACAAAAAGCCTCATTTTGGCTTGAAAGTTGTGTGATTTTATACATAATTATCAGGCTTCATCCTTTGATCTGCGAATGCAATTGATAATGGTGTACTGAGTATTTTATTTATAATGAAGTATTGCGCAATTACAATTAAAACTTTTTCTGTTAATTAAAACTAGTTTGGAGATTGTTCTAATACGTAATATATTTTAAGAAGCAATCTCAATTAATTATTAATTAGTTTTGAGCGGTTTCTAGATGTTTTAAATCCGGATTACTATTGTGTCATATTTCGTCATACTTACATCCTAATTATTTACAATTTGTTTAGTCATGTTAATGAACAATATTTGAACTTGAATCAATTTAAGATAATTCACTCCCGGTCATATTCTTACTGTCTTGTATAGCGTCTTATCTTTACAATCTTCCGGAATTTCACGTAAACACAAATGTTCGCGCAATTTATTGCAAATCGATTTACGCGTCACTTTTACACTTTAACGGTTTCGACGGGAAATGTTACACTCTTAGTAGTTCTTATGTAAAATGAAATCTAGTAATATTAAGGCTCCGTCTGATATTCCTGATAATTGCTTTCATAGTCATGAAGTATTAAAAATAGATTTATCTAAAATAAAACGTCTTTTTATATAAATATTTAATTACATAATAATTTCAAAGAAGAAAATAAATACATAATTTTAAATATATTTTGATATTTTTGTAGTAATTACAGCTGACATTTATTTGAAAAAAACACGAGACAAAACCATAAGATAATTTGATTCAAAATAATGTTATTTGTATAATGAATATAGCATATAATTGAATCTAGGTCATTACCGATCCCTATTTGTGATTATATGAAAATTTGCAGTTTTTTTGGAATTAGTTTAATTTATTTTTAAATTTTATGTTCGTCAAAGGCTATTTATTTCCTCGGTAATTGGTATATTGGGAAATAGATTTTTTGTCAAATATAAGCAATCACTTATATGTATTGAGGGCTGTAAGTTTTTGTAATTTTATATACATACGTTTTGCGAAATGCTTTTCAGCTGGTACATCAAATAATTGTAACAAAGTTTCTCATTATAATAAATGCAATTTAATATTATAGATCAACGTTTCATATTATTTCTAAATACACCAAAATTCCTGCGCCATTGTACATAGAAAAGCTATCGTATTTGCTGCGTTTGTAAATATTTCCTAATTATTTCGCGACTGTTCTTTCAGACATTAAAATAACTCGTTTCCTTACTAACGTGCAAAGTGTATGATGCAATTTTAGGAACGTATGCCGTAGCTTTGTAGTGGGCGTCACTACTGCTTGTTTAGATCGCACAGAGTCGAAGAGCCTTGGACGTCAATTCCCGATTTCACTCGGTAAGATTCTTCTGGAGCTTGGTTGTGTAGTTGATAGTGTGGACATTATCACATTGTCGAAATAGGGTGTAGTGCATTGTTGATCGATAATCATAAAAATTTGTCATTTATTTGTACAAAATAATATTGAATTTTTATAATTTGCTTATAAAAATGCAAATATAATACCATACACCATACACATAGATACTTGAATTGCTAAAACAACGTCAACTTTTAATAGAATATTTGCTGAAGGAGAGAAAATAATGAAAAAGAAGTTTTTGGGAAAAATTTTTAAAACTTCTGTAACCATAATGTGTATTTTCGCACTATCGAACTGTTTTTGCACTTGTACCTGCTTTGTTGATTGTCACTTTCTGATATATTTCTCTGACTGTTACGATTGCCACGGTAACGTCACGATTATACTGCATAGCAAGTACGTTATTGTTCATAACTGTACTTGTTGTCAGCTCAAATAATAGTGTACGATACACGATCCTTAAGTGCCTTAGTAGAAGAGATCCCGAAAATTAGCAAAATTCGACCGTTCTGGTCTTGTTTTGTTAACTTTTTCTCGGCCCGTTATAAGAAACTTACCGATATTGTATCGTAACATACTGTAACGGCATATCTTTTACTAAACTGTAAAAACTAATGATTTTATGTGAAATGGCTTCTTATGAAGTTATGGTAAAGTATATAGGCTGAGCGTTCGTCAAGTTAAGATTCGTCGTATGCATTACGCCTTCATTTCAAATGTTTTTATTTATGAGTTTGTCAAAATTTAAACCGTTAACGTCATCTTTATCTTCAGGCCCAAGTTTATGTATTTACGTAAGTAGCACTACACAAGAATTTATAATTTTTGTAAACAATATTATACGGTTCATATGGTTAATTATGAAAAGATTTATCATTGATTTTCATAAAATTGAAAGTATTCCTAAATGAAATTTATCAAGAAGTGTTTTTAGTTGTTTTTCCTTCAATAAAAAGTGATTTTGAATGAAGAATCAAAATTTAAAGATTTCGTTAATGATTTTTATTTATAAAGTAAGCTCTTTGTTGACTATAAGGTGAGAAATAGTAAAAAACTAGATAATTACTATAGAAGTGTTTCATTTTTTTTCACAGACTCCTCCAAATCCATTTTTTTGGCTATTTTATAAATTCAGTACCTATCTTTTTCGTATAAATGCATATTAGATAATATTTTAATAATTAACATCTGTTAGTTTTCACTAAAACTAGTGTTCTGAAGTTGGGAATGTGTTCTCTCCGAAACTATTAGATAACAACAAGTTTGCTTAACAAACAAAGATCATCAACGGGACCTGAATTTTGATTAATTATTGAAAATCACTTTTCATTGAGGAAAAGAGTTGTTAAAGTTACTTTTCGACACATTCAATCTTTTAATAGAGCTTACAATTGTTGATACAACGGATACTAGAATTACCTAAACATAAATTGACATGAAATTAATTAAATTAATGGCATGAAAGGCAAAGCAATTTACCCAAAACATAATAGTTAATGTACAGCAAGAATCAAAGGTCCATATCTACCCTAAGGTTCAAACTGGTTTACGCTTTGTAAGCTTATCGATGTTAGCACACTCCCCTTTTTAAATAGGCGGAATTACTAGAATATATAGTTATATTACAATAATAGGGTGAATTTGGTAGAAAGTAATAATTACAGAACGAATCGATAAATTCGAAGTTTATCTTCTGGATGCATAAACTGTGGAAGTTTACGCATTATGAGTTATTTATTTATAGTTAAAAGTATTAGGAGTTTATTGACATTTGATTTGCAGAATTAATTTCATTATTGGTCTTATTGTATACCGTTACATTATTATTCTCTTACTAATATTATAGTGGTAAAAGGGTTTTTTTCTTGGAGGTTGAATATTGTTCCAATTTTGCAATGTTACATCATCCGATTACTCCTAGAAATTTTTAAGGGCGTTGGACGGTAATAACATAAAGAAATCCTTATATCTCTGTTACTTTTGAACCCATTTTTAAGACAACTGCTGACGATATCTCCTAAATTATTTGAACATTTTTTTACCTCTTTATTGTCTTAAAAATCTATAGATGTTGAGATCAAAAATATAAAATCAAAAACTTTAATTTCCTTCGATATCAACTTGAGGTACTGATTCTTTTAAATGCATTTACTCCTACACACTTTTTTACATAATTTAAAATTAATATAGCATTTAAAGATGTTTAAAAACGTGCAGCTTTAAATTTGTTAACTAAGCAGTTCTCTCATTTAGAATTATCCAAAAGAGTCGAAGCCGAAACCATAAATCATTTGAAATATTTGTTTAGGATTTACCAGTCTAGAGAAAAGTTCACTATATTAGGGACTTGTAAAATAAAATTCTTTCTTTTATCGACGTGAAATGAAAAGCATTTTGTGTATTAAAGGGTGGCCAAAATTTAATGTTTTATAGGGAGACAGCAAAACAGCGAATTTTTAAAATTTTGAAAAATGTCGATATTTCTGTTGTTAGGAAGTTAGAAGAAACTACTTACACATTTTAAATGTATTTTTTAAGACAAGATGGAGTTTAGAGATTTTACATATCACTGTTTATATGTGGTTTATAACATGAACTGGTTGTTTTTTAAATATAAACCGAAGTTGAATGTCAACATATTTTAATACAGCTATTTTAACTCATTTCAACGATAAATAATATGTGTGGTCGGAATAAAATATATAGAACCGATGTTAGCTTCGCCCTGTATATCTAGTTATTCAAAGTATTTATTTATTAATACTGCCGGTAACACTCATTCCCTCGCAATTTGAGAAATATTGAAATCCATACTTGAAGCATTATTCGGGTTCTTATATTGTTATCAATATTTGCAAACCGCCCGTAATAAAATTGTCAGGCTGAGTATAATTTATGATCTTTCTCTATTTCAAATTAAATACAGCACACAAACAATAAACAGTCATAATAAGATTAGATGACGTGTTCAAAAAAGTATAGATTCTAATTTTAGTTGTTTTATCAATTTAAATTTTAGATTTTAGATTTAACTAGGGATATTTATAGTTGTAAATAACGTTTTTATTAATTACTGACCAAATTAATCAACACTTGACTATTTGGTCTTAATAATAAGAAATATCTTTTTGTGGGTATAGCAATCAATTTTACAGTTTAGAAAAATACATTGCACACGTATTGAATAAAATCTGAGTAAAGTTTTATTTGTGTTATAAAACCTATATGGTTTGATAATGAATACTAAATTTAGCTCTAGCAATTATAGGTGGAGCAGACATGCCTTCAAATGCTTGCGATGCCTTGAGTGGTCGTTGCAGCCCAAGCAACTTTTCTGGATAAATGTGTATGGACGTTTGATGCTTGACTATACATATTTCTGTGAAAATTTTGTATAATATCCTTCACATGACTATGATTCCAAATTATATAACCATGAGTGCTACTGTATGATAAATTAATATTTATAATTTGTAATGGCCAATTACAGATGTAAAATTTTAAAACAGTTTAATAGCTATGGGCTGTAGCAAACAAATAGATGAAGTATTATACTTACACTTCACAATTTATCAACTATTTGCATTTTTGTGACTGAGACTTCAGGATCCAAAAGTTCTCTTGGCACTCTTGGCTTCAATTATTATGGCCATTTCGCCACGTCTACTTGAAATTTGCGCTTTGTAAACAGCCAAACGTTATATTGATACGCGACTTATGACTTCGCTTCCTTGTCCAACAGGAATGCATGTTTTTTTTTAAATTTTGTCTTCTATAAAATTTACCAACTTTAATCTAATATGAGTCTGTATCCTTTGAGCGAAGAGGTAAACATACTAACCACTACGCCAACCGAGGCCGACTATCGCATGATATCGTTTGAAATTTAAGTAAATATTTTTGGTGAGAACTACAGCTACATTAACATTTTATTTAAAATATATAAAAATCAACTTGCTAGTAAAAGAAGATACTAACTGCATTAATTCAAATTACTGGCTGTGTAGTATTTATTTCATTCAAGTTTTATGGAAATCTAGCATACGCGTTAAATTTATTAAAATTATTTAAAACTTATGCCATTTTTCTAGTAGCCCGGAA
This sequence comes from Phrixothrix hirtus, assembly GCA_024586415.1. Taxonomy (NCBI): domain Eukaryota; kingdom Metazoa; phylum Arthropoda; class Insecta; order Coleoptera; family Phengodidae; genus Phrixothrix; species Phrixothrix hirtus. The sequence continues at coordinate 6,245 of JAHWXV010572274.1, read as the reverse complement.
TATACACGAGCGTTGAAATGATATTTGTACTTGCATCTATTTGGTAGTAATTTGCAAAAGTCTAACTGACGGAACTTTAAAAACTTAGGAAGCTTTTTAAATTATTCCTAAATTAAAATTTTCACTTAACTTCTTATATGGATACTTAGGTATAACGATACCTTGACAACCCTGCAATATTGCCGAGCAAGGTGACAGTAATGCCTCGGGTAAAGCTCAATGTCATAGTTGGGTCAGGTTCGTAATTTCTTTAACTTACAATGGCTGCAGATGCCAATGGTGTAATACGGTACCAAATTTTAAACCTAGAATTAAACTTGATTATGTATAGAGAAAAGGAAATATTTACATTCGGTGTGTACTTTAATTACAACCTTCGGTATGCATATTTATTTGCATAAAAGCTTATTTATACTCACTTGTGAACTGCTGCACTGATTTTATGCTAGTGATCACCTTCTAAAGTTAATTAATTTTAGTTAAATGTGTCATAACTCATTTAATTTCAAATCAGGATGTTACTTTGATTATTTAGTGGATACTGTGTGTCCCATATATGTTGGTTTAAAATGTTACACTCAGAAATAATTTCTTATTATCTTTAAAAATTGAATTTCTTTTCTGTAAATAACTAACAATTTTATTTATTTCAGGTTTATTTAAATTTAAATCTAATATATAAGATGCATGTTATACTAATTTATACATTTATTGTTGCACGTATTTATACTTTTAATAAAATGAATATTTTATTTATAACAAACAGGTTTATTTGAATAAGGTTTTGGAAATTAAGGCTTAATGTCGATATGAATCATTACTGTAAGCAAATGCGTCTTTTATGTCTTTTATTTTAATGTACGATAGAGATCACACGTACATATTTATGCCGGTATTTGTATAGATCCTTTGTATTGATTCTCATCGCAATTGAATCTAAAATGGATACTCGCACAAATGTTCACATGCCAATAGTGCAGTTTCTAATCAATATTATTTTAATGTACGAACAAAGTTGTAACTTTAGCTGTTTGAGTGTAAGCGATAGGATTGTTTAAGTGCTGGGTATTTAGGAATATGACACGCTAATGAGGCAAATCGTAATGGTATATGGAGAAGAGAATGAAATCCCTTTTCGCTTACAGTATTTGTTAGCAAGACAGTTTTCAACGTCCCAAGAAATATTTGGCAGGTAAGGAAATCCATATAACTAAACCTAACTAATATCAATTATTAAGTTATGATTTAAATTCTGTAAATAGATGTGTGTCGGTTTATTCAGATAACAAAATCTTTATATAAATCTTACAAACGGTGTTACTCTCAATGAACCCAAAATGTAATTAATATGCCAGTGAATTTAGGTCTGAATCCCTACGTGTTTTAATATATATCGTTTGCCTAATACTCTGTGAAATGGCATATATTAATTGTTCATCTAATAATTAATTTAGGTATAGTAATTAGTTACTATGACCTAATCGGTTAATTCAAAAATATACAACGGTATACGGGTTTAGGCTTGATGCGATTTGTCTCAATAATAGTCAATCAACACCTTCTTACATATAGAGGTAAAGAAAGACTGTTGTAAACTCGAATTAGATCGGCCTATTTATATGGTTTTCGGAATGAAAATATTCTTGCTCTTACGCACAATTGGTTTAAAAATTTGGTGAACGAAAGTAATTAATACGGTATTACTATATAAAAAGATACTTTATATACTAAGGAACAGTTAGTTGTTAAAACAGTGGATTCTAAGTAATGAGCTATTTTAGAAGATAAATAAAACGAATTACGGGTTCTACATAAAATAAAACAAAGAGTAACTTGTATGTAGGAGATAAATAGCAGCGAATCTAAACACATTCACGAAACCGTGGATTTAGTGAGAGTTGATTGCGAAACCGTCAACTAATAATCCAAATTTCTGTAGACAAAGCAAATCAAAGAATGTTTGGGAGAATAATAGTAATCTATATCCGGCAGACAATTATTTTAATAAACAATGTTAACAAGTTCGAAGTTTGTACTTGACCTTTTGAATCTAACGCTAAATTTGTTTACGAAAATAATCTATCTACATAATGTCACGTAATCGGCTGCTTAATTGTAAACATAAGTAAACGAAGTATGCATCAAGTTAGTGATTATAAATATTTGTGAAAGTAAATGACGAAAACTTAATACAGGGCGTTTTATGTCATAAACTATTCTAATACATTTTGAAGCAATTTCAATTATATACAGGATGCTGACCAGAAATATTAATTTAGACAATTAGCAAAATAATACCAATAACATCTAACTGAATTCTCGATACAAAATGACCTTTAAATTGACAAACAAATTATATAAAGCAGTAAAAGTAATTTGTATGTACATTTGAGGTACATTGCCGTGACATATATTAGGCGACTATTAATTAAAACGTGTGTTTAAATCTGTGTAGGCCAATATAGATATACTTATACTACAAAAATACGTCTCTTGCACGTTACTGTCTTCAGTGACACACGTCTTGTAATAATATTATGCATCAAATCCCTAAATTTATAAAGTTCTAAATTGTAACAGAATTTTTTATGCAAATGCAAAAATTGCATTTATGTTAAAAAATTTTATTAGCCCATTTAATAAAAATTTCCTTCGCTTAGATTATGAAACTGAATGCATGCAAATGCAGATTTGTATGTCTCATAATAAAAATGTTATCTGCCATGAAATTTCAGAAAGTTGTGCATATATTACGCTTCTCATAATTTTATAACGCAAAAATCTAGCTCTACCTTTGTATAATATGGGTTTAAAGTTTATCATCAAATATCTCCTGAGACAGATAAGAAACCTCACACAATATCATCCTATAACAGGTTGAAACTTACATTGGACGCTAAAAATAAGACAGATGAACCTAGAAATGTTTTGAATATTTGACTCGCCTTTCATTACGACTACTATCGACATATTCACATGCACCGTAGATATTTATTCATCTAATAACGGACTGTTTGTTTAATTGCATTTTAGTCTATTCTATGAATTGATACATATCCGAAGTTCAGTGGAGTATTTCGAGCTCCAGAATTTAATAGAAAGGGAAATATAATTTCAACAATAAATTCACCCATAATGAGGCTTTGATTTATAAGGGAACTCTTCTACTGGCGGTGGCAATGTTTCGAAGAATCTGAATTATGCAGTTAATTATATCGATAAATAAGTGGTTATGATACGTAAAAATTGTAATGGCGAAGAAACTGATTGTTTGGTCATGCATGATAATAGTTTACATTCAATAAAACATATAGGCCCCTCTTCACATGTATACATACAGCTATCTTAGAATAGATTAAATACGCTCACCAATAAGTACATAACGAAATATCCCAGAGACCCGGAAGAAAAGGAAAACTTTTGAATCGCTTTCTACCCAAGGGTTGCCACTCGGGTTAAAACAATAAATAATTTAATACAAATTAGAATAGGCTGTTGTCATAAGAGGAGAATTCATGATAACAAAACACATAAATACGAAAGGAATTGAAATTTAAAGAATAAGTCTCACACACTACTAAGTGTAATAAATGTAATAAATGAAATCAAAATAAATTACATAAAATTCACATTTTAAGTTACACAATTAGAAATATAAAATTTCTTAGAAATTCAATGTGCCGTTTATAAAATTTCGATCATGAGTACTTGTCCTGATTGTCCAAAAGTCGATGCTTCCTCCCGCATACGTAAAACACGGGCATTCGAAGTAGAAATGATTATTAATTAATCAAAGTAGTCTGATGGCTAACAATAAGTAATTACAGAATTAGCTAAACCGAACCTTAGAAAATGACATTTGTGAATTATAGCGAAATTAAAATCTATTGCTCGTATATTTGCAAAGATCTGGAATATTTATAGACTACATAGAGCTATAAAGTTCTATGTATTTAAATCAAAATAACGGATACTTATTAAAACGGTATATTTAAACAAAAGAATTAAATAAACTATTTTGGAACCCTGCATATTACGAGTGCATAGTACATACCCAGTAAATTCCAATTAATTTTGACCATAAGGTATTCGTGAATATGTATTACTCTAAATAACATAGAAAGGATTTTATTATACATAGTAACTGATAATATATAAATTATTCCGTGGTTTATAACTTAGCGTCCGTTATTTACGCAAGAACATAATCCGCTTTTATGTAAATACAAGACGCTGTATTTTACTAAAGCACGTAGATAACAGCATAGAACTACCAGATCTTAATAATGTTATAAGGTATTTCGTTTTAAAAAATTTGGGCGTTTCTATTTAGAATCTCTTTAAATATATTGCGAACTAAACCTGCAAATATTGTGAAATTTTTTAATTTGATATAAAATTCAGTGAAACAACAAATACATAAACAGATATTTAAGCTAAAAAGATGGCCATCGATTTTAAGGCATTTTGAATTATTTTAATAAAATTCTTTTTGGTAAGGTTGAACATTTAATGAATCTATTTAATGGTTAAGGTGTACGGATTGTAAAATTTTTGAATCCAGAATATTTTTACGGTTTAAAAGGTTCTGTAATTTTTTGAGTGCTCATAATTCATAAAAAATAAACGCTTTGAAAACCTTCAAAAAATTTACATTTTATAAATGTGACTTTACCTGCTCTTTTTAGCAAATTTTAGTGATATACGTATAAAGATAATGTTACATAAATCAAGCAAACTGTAAAACAAGTGGGTCAAAATCCATAGAAACAATGGAACCGCTAAAATCTGTAGCTATTTTGTAAGACCAAGCGATAATAAGGAATATAGAACAATCTATAAATAAACACAAATAGATGGAACAGAGTCATTGCTTTTCATCGCCAACCAAGGCGAAATGGATATTCAGAAACAAATTAAAGATCAAAGTAGCAAATGCATTGAGAATAAAATAATTCCAATCACTACAACTCAAGAAAGCGATAAAATTGCAACGTTTAGAAAGAAAGTTGACAAGCACCTACAACGTTATCGTCTAAACTCAAGTCCACTGTCTCCAGCTAACAATAATTTCCACGAAATACCAAGCCACCTATTACGCCAGAAAGTCATCTTATAATAACCAATGGTGGAACACTATGGAAGACTAGGAGAAAAATAGAGTTCAGGAATGAATGGCCAAACACTATCTATTCCAAAATTGACAGAGATACAAGAAGTGTAATAATGAGGAAAACGTTAAGGGCATCATAGTACTAGCCAATAAAGACAACATCGCTCCAACCAAATAATTTTGGGGAGAATGACTCAAGACTGGTATTAATATGTAAAAGGCCTATTAATATAACTTTAAAGTAGAAATGGAGACGGAAACGAAAACGTAAAAACTAGCAAAAATAGACATGACTAGAGAACACCAAAAATGACCCAAAACATCAAAGTATAAAACAGACTTGCTTTATGACTATAACCAACGCAATCGAGGTGAAATAACTATTGCTCCGCATGCTAATGCCAAATTGGGTAAATAGCAATATCACTATGACAGTATATATAAGTTACTATATGTTTTAAACAGACAAATAGTTTCACTGTCAGCTCTGGCTGGTTTTTTTGTGTAAATTATCTAAATTAAGTAACATCAATATGCTTTACGAATTATATTACCTACTTATAGTATTTTAATTACGAATACAATTCAAAGTAGAAATTATTAAAAACATTCTTTTATTTAAGCGTAAATTGCCTTTTTTGTAAATTATTTTTATCCACCTCATAGAATTTGGAGAATTACTGCAAGGTGTAAAATCCCATAAGAATTCATAGTTGTTGCATCTGGATAAACATTGCGTCAGCATGATGATACAATGTAGCAATTGCACATCTTTAAAGCACTAAATATAGAACTTAGACTTGTAAAAATAATATTCAGTAACAATCAAAGTAAATAATGTATTTTGTTAAAGCAGAAGCAGTTGCAATACTCATCCGGGCAATTTTTTTAAGAAATCAAGTTGAGGTTCTTTGGGCTACGTGTAAAATATCACGTGATTATCGATATGGCCTGAGGGGGGTGCTCTAACCGAAGCGCAGGGAGTTCAGTTACAACCACGCTTAAGTAAGGACGTAGAGAAGAAGCTAGTGATGTTCGGGGGTGCTTTTCTATTCTTTGTTTTAGGAAATAATTGGCTATCGTTGAAGAATTAAGAATCTGTTTAGGCTAGTGGCCTATTGCAGAAGTAACC
>JAHWXV010572267.1:0-11776 GCA_024586415.1 Phrixothrix hirtus | reverse complement strand
AAAGGTGAATATTTTGAAAAACAATAAAACAGTTTGTTCCAAAAAATTTGTTTTCTTTCCTAGTTTTTGTAACTACTTAAAAGGCAACCCTCGTACATGGTGCAGCGGAGGAGTTGTACGTTTAGATATGACAGAGGCTTTGTATTCTAAGTGTTTCTCAAAAATGCCTTACCTGCATATTTTTCTTTAATTTTACTGATACGAAAATAAAATTTGGGAAATATATAGAAGACATAATTATATATTCTCTTACTTATGAAACCTTAAGAGTATCCTGTTACGTTGAAAATGATTCCAAATTTTGATTTTTAAACTCGACACCTTATATATCTTTGATTTTTCAAATTTATGTAAATACAAAACTATCTTACCTGTCACTTTTTGACACAGTTGTCATTTTCTTTAAATTTTTGTTTCATATTTAGAAGGCTACAAACCGTTACATATATGTAATTTCAGGATCAAAAACTCAGTAAAAATACCTAATAATGTTTTTTATATACACTTCTTTTTATAGTCTTCTAAATGCGTGAATAATTCTTTTTTAGAAGGTGCTCCAGTTTTATAAAGTTTTTCAAATATGAAGAAAGTACTTCACCAGGTTTAAAAGGGAACTTAGTTCCATGTGACCAATTTTATGCCACTTTGTGTTTCTTATTAAAATGTGAATAAAGAGATATCATGAGTATATTTAATTGTAAAAATCTGGTATGAGACGACACACGACTTTCTCTTATGTATTATAGGTATGCAAATAATGTCCACAAATGATTAAAATATTATTTACGTTTTTTTTGGAATCGATAATCGCATGGTCACCAATCTAAATTGGTGTAAATTGGATAACACGATTTAACGCATTTTTCAAAAAAACCGAAGAGTTTATGTAAAAGTCCATCGAAGGTGTTAGAGCTCTAGTAAGTTTTAAAATACTTGTTATAGCCGTTTTCGGGAAAATCTCAATAAACTTAAAAATCGCAGGTATAAAGTGACACTTTCGGTTATTTGATTTTAACTAAATTTTTGTTGTCGCATGACAAATATAATATATTCAAATACAAAATTTAATTTTTCTACAATGTTCAGTTTTTGAGACATTTTGTTCACAATTATTATCTTAATTACTTCCGGTTACTCGATTTTCAGAAATTTATTAGACGAACCGCTTAGTTCACATAAAAACAGGATTAAATAGCTAAGAGTACTAACTTTAAGAAAATCGTTACAGCCGATTTCAAGAAAATCGCGAAAAACTAAAAATTCGGGAAATACCTAAAAATGATAAATAAAGTGGTACTTACGGTTCTTCAATTTTAACCAAAATCACGATTTGCATACAAGGATGGTTATGTCTTCAAATATATCAGTTTTATAGTTATTTTATTTAGAGTTAACGGAAAAACTACTTCGAGTTACTCGTTTTACTGAAAGTTTTTTGAGAAACTGCTTATGAAAGGGCATTAAATAGTTGATAAATATTTTAAATTTAAAAGAGCCGTTAGAACTGATTACCAGAAAATCGCAAAAGACTAAAAAATGACAAGAGTAACGGGATACCTTTAATTATTTGATTTTAGTGAAATTGTTGTGGTCACGTGTTCGAATGGATACAAACTTAAATATAAAATTTTGTTTATCTATGAATTTCATTTTGAAGCTATCCTGTTCACATACACACGCGCGTGGGTACATACACACACACATATACGCACCAGCATGCGCACGCGCACGTCTACGTCAACTCGTACGCACACCCACACTCACACGCACACGTACACGCATACGCACATGCACACGCACACGCACACGCACACGCACACGCACACGAACACGCACACGCATACGCACACGCACATGCGCACATACATGCGCACGCACACGCACACGCACACGCACACGCACACGCACTCGCACACGCACACGCACATGCGCACGCACTCGTACGCTCACGCGCACGCGCACGAGTACACGCAAAGGTACACGCACACGCACACGCACGCACTGTTTGTTGGTCGCCACCTTTTAATTATCTTACTTCAATTAGTTTAGTTCTCGAAGATGCCCGAGGCCCCGCAATGTTTCTTAAGAACAATACTGATTTATATTGCACCCATTTTGGTTTATAAGATGTTTCCTGCGTATCCCATTATCTAGGTGGCTTAAACTTTCCAAATTCAATACTAAATTGATCACGCAGATACTTTCACTTCTTTCGCAACACAGACTATAAAAAATAAAAATTGTTAACTTTATCTAATAGATTATAATTCCTCCATCAGATATTTATCTACGGGAATGTCATTTAGAAGTTAAGCATGTATCTATCGCATGTGTGATAAAAGTGCAGTTAAGATCGTGAAAGAAACGGTCTATATATTATGGGAAGAACTAAAACCTCTTCAGATGCTAGTTTCAAGAACAGAAACATTTAAAAATAGCTCAGAATACTTATTTAGTCTTCCCAACTTTATTTTTTGTTTTTTGATTAATTTTCAAACGTTTTCGATTGAGTGTTCTGTATTACAGATAATTGTAATTAGAGAAAATCATCATCAAGCAAAATATATTCAAAGTAGTTAGTTATCAATACATAACATATTTGTGTATCTAAAATTATATAAGGTCTAATTCTATTACAAGAGCTTTATGTGATATATACGAATTTACATTAGGTTCATACATAGTATTTATTTAATTTATGAATTAAGAATTTCATCACGAATAACTACAACTCTTTGAAAGATATTGGAATTTTACTCATGCTATTGGACGTCTGAAGGGCAAACATTCGCATTTCATGTCCTAACAATTCGGGATCAATGTAGAATAAGAACGAGAAGTCCGTGCACACCCTAAAATTAAATTGTCTTGGCAATCGAAACATTATAAATTCCGTTTTTCGTAATTCGGGACACGGCGGTGTAGGTTTTTTTGATTTAAGGCTATAATTTTGTTATTGGATAAATGAAAATCGTAATCCACACCGATACATCTTGTTTACGGATAAACACAGTTCACCCAAATTGGACTAAATAACTGTTACAAAGAGCATTGATGGTCAGATGAAAATCCTCATAGCACGGTCGAAAGTAATTTATGGCATCGATTTAGTGTTAATGTATGGTGCAGTATATTAACGACCACTTACTTGATCCAGTTGGGTTAAATGGTCGTATGATAGGAGCCGCTTGTCTTGAATTTTTACAAAATTAGTTGACAGACCTTCCGGATTATGCGCTTTTGAAAATACGACGAAACGTGTATTTCCAGCGTATGGGCTCTGGCCCATTTCAGTGTTGTCAGATATTATTTTGATAATCTCTACCGTCATCGTTGGATTGGTTGCGGAGATTCACAGAACTGGCCAGCAAGGTCACCAGTTCTCAATCCCTTGGATTATTGTCTCTGTGGGTGGTTGAAATCTTTAGTGTACGCAACACAAGTACAAACAAAAGCTGTATTATTGGATCGCATTATCAATTCCGCAGTTATCATACGACATAACCACCGTGCACTTCGACGCGCTACGCGAATATTTTACAAACGGGATGACAAATGAATAATCATTGGCAGTGGCATTTTTGAAAACTTATGATTTTATTACATCTGAACTTATTATATCTCCACTAGGATTGAGAATCAGATCCACTATTATTTGTATTATTTGTATATTTTGACCTCCTGGACATATTCTCCAAAATATTACGGTTTCCTGCCAGAAATGCTGTAAATTCGATATCAATGCAGTGCGAACTTTTAAATAAAGGACAAGCCAATATCTCAGCAATGAATCATTTTAGGACATATTTATTTGACCTTTTTTCTTTTATTTTGATCTGCCAAACACATTATTTAAACATTGCGATTTCCTCCCACACTCTATATATATATAGCTGTAAGACGAATTTTTATGGTAATTGATTACAAAAATGCCGTAACAGAATGCGAATTAGACTGCAACTATTGATAAAGACAATATTTACTGGTTTGCGTATACTCGTACTATTTGATTCAAAAAGTAATACACGGTTAACTAAAAAATTAACATGTTTCATAAAACATTTAAGTTGTAAATTGGATTTAAGTCGGCACGTTTACGATAGGTATATTTTTTCTCTAATAATAATTACATAAAAAGAATGAATTTATACAGTTTTATTCGTTTTGTATTATACTAAATTTATGCAAACTTTAGAAGGTTTAAATAAAAAGATTTTTGATCAGAAACTGACCGATATTTTCTATAGTGTACAGCTAGAATTTTTTAGTATAGTGGATCTCCATCTTTACCACGCGAGACTCATAAGAAAGTTATTTAAAGTTAATAATGGGACCAAATGAGAGTCCCAACCGCAAAACTGTTAACGATCAAAGTTTGCGATTTGTATATCCATTGTGGTAAAACGTGCTCGTTAAAGTTTTCAACAGCTTGGAATGTGTTGCAATTTTTTTCTTTTGCTATAATCTACATAACGATTCATTGAAAGATTTTAAATTACATTAAAGATTCTTAAGCCGTTATAGTGATTTGTAAATTCCCTAATGTAAAAACTTCAAATCGCTGTAACTTGTGAAATGATTAAAATTTTTTGATGAAATTTATATAAATATATGCAAATTGTAAATAGAGAAAAGAGTTGCAACATATTTTAAGCTGTAAAAAACTACCATCGTTAAAGTTTCGCGAATGTGACTATCATTTGGTCCCCTTATTTTCTCATGGGTCCCACGTCGAAAATGTGGAGATCTATTATACCAAAAATCCTAGCTGAGTTGGTGATTAAAAAATAAATAATGTAGGCATAATACTCGTACGCAAAACAAAATTAAATACATCAAGTTGGTGCTCAATACGCTCCCGGACGAGTTTCGGAACCTCTTAGTGGAAGGAATTTGAACCACAGAATTCATCAACATGACAGTCATTTCCTCTACGACCGGTCAACCCACAAGTGGTAAACAGTTGGGTTGAAGAAATAGGCTCTAAACAATGAGTGTGCATGAGAAGACGCAGTGTAACTTGCCTTTGGGATGATACTTTGCAGTCAAAGAAAACCGAGAAATGCACTATTAAATACAAGGATCACGCAGAATGTATTAAGAACTAAACATTCTGGTAGGTTATGAAAAGCAAAATATTCACCGTTATATTGTCTATTCCTTTACCAGTCGTTGTATATGTGATTGTCAAAGTATAGGTCGTTAGGACTGTAATTATCAAGTCATTAAGTTAGTGAAAAATGGAATCATACAGACAACATTTTTAAATCATTATTTACTATGACTATAAAAAATGTACAAATGTTTATGAATGCAAAAAAGTTTAGATTCGCGGTTTGATGAATAAATGTCTTCCTTAGATAAATTTTATCGCTGTTATAGAGAATTTGAACACAAAAGATGAAGAGCGTTCTGTTTCGACCGTTAATGAAGAAAATATTGCTGCTTTTAAAATGATAATTGAAAATGACAATAAAGTCACGATTGAATCCTCGATAGTTCGAACATCATACATGGTTATCTGCATTTAAAAGAAGGTGTTGGTGGTTTTGTGCAGCAAAAACTTACTAATTGTAAAAACCATCAGAAATTGTGACAAATGATGAAAATTATGTACCTACTCGTCAAGAAAATTGTGTACGGATCCACAAAGACCAGGTAGTTTTCCTTAGAAGCCCGGGCCTTCTCAGTGAAAAACTAGATGGACAAAAGACATAAGACAAATTATAGAAAAATAGCAGGTGCACTGAAGAATATTTGCATGAAATATTTAGCAAAGGAATTGATGCTCCGTCATGATACATACATAATCTTAGACTATCTAATTATTGCTTAGTTAAAAGATTTTACAATGTGTGACTTTTGGTTATTTTGGACTTGGAAAGATTTTCGAGGCAGAACGTTTTTATCTAAGAAGGATATTGATGTTGCGGTGAACGATTATTTTACTAGTGATGCAAGAGAAGGTTGGGCGAGGGCTTTTAAGCAGTGAAAAGAGAATAGCAAAATATATTATTGCTGAACGGAATTAGTTTAAACATATTTAAAATAAACAAAGAAAAAAGTTAATCATGTTTCTTAGTCGTAATAAATACAGTATGGCCCTTGTATTAAAGTTTACAACACCTTATGATGTTTATAAATTACGTAAAACAAAAACTACCCATGAAATAACTTATTTCCACATAATTCAAAGGAATATTTAAAATTTTAGTAGCCACCAGTGCTAGTCGTGCGAAAATTATTGTTTTAAAGTCGTTCTGAAACTTATATACCATCAATATATTCAACAATGTCGACTATCAACTTAAAAAACACATAATCAAATGGTAATGGGCGCCCACTGGTCAACACACAAATTATTGATGATTCTGCGCTATAGGAGATAACTTGTCTTCGACTGGAGCCGGTCGACTCCATCTAGATTGAAGAAAACCGATGATCATTTCTTTTATAAATTGTAATCTTTACGGTCTTGTTTTAATGAGATAAGATAATCAATCATAGGGTAAGAAGTTCATAATAATTCTGTTTACTTTGGGTTTGTTAAGTGTACCGTATATACCCTGTCTCGTGTCCATGGGTAATGTACTCCTGATGTTCGGACCACATGCTGGTCTGCATGTTGACTGCTCAACCAACTCTTCTCATTATCAATTACCTGTATCTTAACACGCACATAAATAATTTCGAGTATAAAAATCTCATTATATTCCGGTGAAATATGAGTGGATTTGATAGAATAAAGTCATTTCTATACCTGTAAACAAGTTTATTCGGTTATTTTATACGAACTTTTACCTCTCATTTCAAAAGTAAAAGTTACTACAACAGTTTTTATAATTAATTACGTTAAAAATATTTCATATATTTTTATAAGTATAATAAAAAATACCTATAAATATAAATTATTAATGCATTTTAAAATTGTATAACGATTGATAGCACACAATTTTTAATCACATAAAAACAATTTTTTAGAATTTATTTACAATAAGACAGAGTTAAAATAATTAATAGATTATTACAATAACAAATTATTTAATTAACATACCTTAATTAAGAATCTAATCATTTTCTTTTTGAGATTAATCCTATATCAGGATTCTTAGTCTTGGTCTAGAATAAACCTTTTTGTGTGTTTACTTGATAAATTTGAATTCTACAATATCGATGACGATTTATGCCAAAAGCAAACAAGCATTACTTTCGTAATAGCAAATAATATGCAATGTCAAAATAAAAAATGCTCGGCTAAAATAAACATATTGAAGGTTTATCTTGAGCGTAGCAGTAACCCTACATAGCTCAATTGGTTAAAGCACCTGTCCAGTGAACAGAAGCCCCGAGGCGCAATTCTAGTCTAGGACACATTTTTTTGTACATTTACTTTAATGTATCTAATTAGTTATTAAACAACATTAAATGTGAACAAACATTAGATGTGATTAACTTAAATATTTCGTGCTATTAGTTAGGTAAACATCAGATAATTCACATTACCACCTTCCAATGTGATGTTTTTTTTATCGAATTAATACAATTGAAATTTTGCACACGTAGCTGGACATTGTAAATCGCAACACGCAAGCATTTTCATATCTTCGTCAGAGTTTAAATTTGGTACTTGACGACTTTTTTATTTTAAATAACTACTACAGGCGCATTCTTTAACATACGTGTATGCAGGCCCTTAGAGAACACAAATCTGCAAAAGATTTAAATCTAACTCAAAAAAATCTGGTGTGAGACAACACACGACTTTCTCTTACGTACATAGATATACAAATATGCAAATGTCCACAAATGATTAAAATTTATTTACTTTAGTTTGGGAACGATAATTGTAACGGTCACTCATCCAAGTTACTAGAGAGGCAAAACCCTGCTTAACTCTTGAGATTTTCTCTGATAACTAGCTTCATCGCATTTTTTCAGGAAAACTTCTATGTTCACGCAAAAGGATGATAAAAGTATAAGAACAATAGCAAGTTTAAAAAACATTGATATAGCGGTTTTTGAGAAAATCGCAAAAAACCTAAATAGCCTATGAATAAAGGGGCATCTCCGGTCATTCGATTTTAACTAATTTCTTGTCATCTCATGCGCGGAAGACAGAAAACTTAAATATGGTTTTTGATTTTGATATGCTGATTTATTTTTGAGATATGCTGTTCACAATTAATAGTCCAAGTACTTCCGGTTAATCGATTTTCAAAAATTTATTAGAGAAACTCCTTGTTAACATAAAACTAAATTAAGTAGCTAAGAAATATACTAAGTTTTAAAAAATCGTTACAGCCGATATCAAGAAAACCGCGGAAATGAAGAATTCGGAAAAAGTATTAAAATAACAGAAATAAAGTGGTACTTCCGGTTATTCGATTTTGATCAAATGTTTTGATTTTGCATACAAAGGAGATTATGACCTTAAATATAAATTTTTATTCGTCTAGCGCTTTTAGTTTCATAATTATTTTATTCAGAGATAACGGCGAAAATATTTCCGGCTACTCAATTTACGGAAAATTTTCTGAGTTACCGCCTAGATTATATGAAATGGTCCCAAATGCCTAAGAAATACAATACATTTTAATAATATTATTATAACCGATTTCAAGAAAATTTTGAAAAACGAACAATTGAAAAATATTTAAAAATGACAGAAATAAAGTGGTACTTCCGGTTATTTGATTTTAACCAAATTTTTGATTTACCACAAGAAGGAAATTGTGACTTCAAATATAAATTTTTACTTCACTAGGGCTTTTGTTTCACAGTTATTTTATTGAGACTGAAGGGTGCAGGTACTTCCGGTTATTCGAGTTACGTAAAATTTTCTGAGAAACTGCCTATATAATATGAAAGAGCATTAAATAACTACGAAATTAGGAAATTCAAAAGAAATCGTTATACCCGATTTCGAGAAAATCGCGATAAACCAATAAATGACAAGAGTAAAGTGGTACTTTCGGTTATCTGATGTTAATGAAATCCTTGAAGTCGCGGGCGACGATTATACAAACTCAAATATAAAATTTTGTTTTTCTAGGACTTCTTGTTTTCGAGTTCTCCTGTTCACAGGCACACACACACATGCAAATAAACACACCCAAATACATACACAAATGCACACAGATAGACCAATTTTTAAAAACCTGATTTTCGGGCACGGGGGACCCAAAAACGTGTATTTCCACTAAAATTTCAACATCGAAAATTTTGGACGAAAACAATACTATCTCTGTACTATATTTCATACAGGTAAGAGAAAGTAAAAAAGTTGCGTAAATTTTTGAGTAATAATCTGTCATGAATACGACATTGGCTATACTTTACTGTGAAACGTGCGTAAAAACATGAATACCACTTTGTTTGTTTTTACAAAGTATCATATTACGTTTATTACTTTAGCGAGTTCATGGCCGACAGCTGTTTTAATAAACGATAATAAAAGATATTCTGTTAAATCGCCTAAGTTTGCTTTTTTCTATAAAACCTTTATTAATTGTATATTACTAGGGCCGTTACTTTAATTTCGGAATAGAATAAAACGATCATACTTATTGGTTTTAAAAATAGCCCCTTTACATTCTATATATTTTTTCATGCGACTAAACCACTTGTTACAACACTCTTTCCACTCAGAGGCCGGTACATCCAAAATTCCATTCTTGAGTGCTTCAATAGTCGACTGTTGTTTCATTTCACGTTCATAGGCATATATCCAACTTTTATCACCACTGACAATGTTGTGTACCAAATTTGATGTACCTGATAACCCGTTTAAGCGTTTTTCGGTACCATTTGCGCCCCAGTCAAATTATGGAGCATCCATTGCAAATCATTCGAATGAAGAAATTTTTAAGAACAAGTTGAAATGAGAGCAAAATACTTGTGCATATTATACATTATTTAACAAGGTTCATTAATAAAAACTAACTATTTTAAAGAAAACTTGATATAACTTTCAATTTTATAAAAAGCATCATAAATAACGGCAATATATGCATTTAATACTGAGAAAGCAATACTACTCCTATAAAAATTAAATATACTCAATCTAATAAACTTA
Source organism: Phrixothrix hirtus (assembly GCA_024586415.1). Classification (NCBI taxonomy): domain Eukaryota; kingdom Metazoa; phylum Arthropoda; class Insecta; order Coleoptera; family Phengodidae; genus Phrixothrix; species Phrixothrix hirtus. The sequence continues at coordinate 1,701 of JAHWXV010572267.1, read as the reverse complement.
GATATACAACTCATCCATTAACTCCATGTTACTTTTGAAAAATATTCATTTCGCAGAATCGTGTTGTTTCGAAGAATTGCGACGTACGGTATTTTCTATAATAATTTGATCTAAATACTATGTTAATGAAATTAAACAGATTGGGAGGAACGTTCCATATCAGTTATGAAAACTTTAATGGGTGTAAATCTGATGTATGCGACCGAAGCCGTGTTATTTTGCTCATTGATTTTATAAAAAATCATGCACAGATACCGTTCTTTGAATGCATTATCAATTGAATCTTTACTTTTTATTTATGGTAGATATATATATGATTTAGTCCATTGTACGTAAATAAATGACAAAAAGTTGAAAACATACACCATATATAAGCATATCGGTCAATTCTGCGTTTCTTACGCCTTCTACTGTTAATAGAAACTTAATTAAATACAATAAGTTACCTAATTACGCTTAAAATTTTTTATGCGTGTTTTACCATAAATACAATAAAAACGTTCAGGCATAACAGTTATTTATTATTAACACTAACAAAAAGCTGTACATTGAAAATTAATTTTTGAAAACGTAAAGACAAACGGAATGTTTTAATAACAAATAAAGCTTTTGACAACTTTAAATAATATATACATAGGACATAGGTATTATTATTAAAAAGTATTTCATACAAGTGGAACAACTTGTAAAATGATTTGATTTTAAATTAAAAAAGCGGAGTTGGCGCAACCTTTGCATAAATTTGCGATTGCTTACTAACCATGTATCTGAAAAATAATAAGATTACACAATAGGGGAGGTGGGTATGAAAGATCTTGGTTTTGAGAAAGCTACATTAACTAGTTTTAAAATTTTTAGGGCAACAATAAAAAATGTATGCATTTAATGGCAATACTGGATAGTTCTTACCCGTAGCTGTGCAATGTTGCCATTAGACGAGTTAATTGCTATATAATTGCATTCATAGTTTTAAAACAAGTTGAAGTGATTTTTTCAAAACCCGGATTTTACTTACCCATTCTTCTCAATTCGCATTAGTTTTTAACAATAAAGAAGCTCTTATCAGTTGAAGAATTACTTAACACCGGTTAAGACTTTTGAATTGTTATACGTTTAGAAAAATTAATATTTTGGCGTTTTTAAGGTTAACTCAAAAACAAATACAGTCAAGTATAACATAGTATTTTTATTGGGGGGAAAAGTTAAAAATGAAGCTTACACTGAGTCTGTTGCAAACGAAGCACAATTACGTTAAAGGATCTTAGGCCCTTATCGTGCAATTACGCCGCAAGTTTTAGCCCGCGTTTGTAGAAATATATGTAGACGAATTGATATTTGTGTCAATCAAAAAGGATGCCAGTTTGAGCACTTGTTACAAGTTTGTTTCCTTTTCAATTTATTACATTTGTAAATAAATGTTTAATTTTTGAAATTTTATTTTTACGTAAAACTGCTTTATATTTCTTTACACCTATTTTTAAATTAATTAATTTTGACAGATGTTTAGTAACATTATGCAACTATCTGGATTTAAGACTAATTTTTTTCATTTATATTTTTGTCATTTTCACCATAGAAGAAGCAGTGTTGGTTACATATCTGCCAGTTAAAGGTGTGTACATTTTAAATGCACACACTATATATATATATATATATATATATATATATATATATATATATATATATATATATATATATATT
>JAHWXV010572220.1:0-15509 GCA_024586415.1 Phrixothrix hirtus | reverse complement strand
AAGGTGAATATTTTGAAAAACAATAAAACAGTTTGTTCCAAAAAATTTGTTTTCTTTCCTAGTTTTTGTAACTACTTAAAAGGCAACCCTCGTATGCTCATTCACGCATTTATTTATCTTTTGTGAATTACATAATGCACAACCAGTAGGTAATTCAGTTTTCTCATATTACATTAAATTCCTTGCATATTCATTTTTATAAAGTTATCCTACAAATAAATTATCCAAAAATAGATGAAATTTTTAAATGTTACATTTTGTTCCAATAACATTAGCGTATTCTATTCGTAAAACGGTGAAAATTTCTGATCTAAGATGTTTGTGAATTTGATTTGCATTCGGTGAAGCTCCTTGGTACAGTTCAAACAAGTTATCAAGTAGTTCCAACCTACCTCTTGTAAGCTTAACAAATGGGATTTCCATGTATATGTTGCTCGCAGTATTGTATTACTTTGTTGTGTACCCTGGCCTTGTCCACGTTACAGTATTATTCAATAAAACTTGTACGGGTGTTCTGGTTGAGGAAGCTCATGTAACGGAGACAAATAGTGCAACAGCTTTTCCAAATTGGCAGATTTTCAGTTTCAATAATTTATTATGCAAGTTTACTTTTGTGTTATTTTCAATATGAAGTAAATGCGTTATTGAAAAATCAGCGACGGCACACTGCTTCATTCATCATATCATCAGATGCCCAACAATATTTCTTCCTAGTAGATCATTACAGTCACTGAGGGTTATTATTCCAACGTTGAAATGGCGTAGCATTACCATGTGAACACACGCCTATTTCAACAACTAGGTTAGTTTTTATATTTTCAGAAGTAATCAGAAAGTTATTTTTTTCTGCCAAAATATCAGAAAGAGTAAAATTCATCCGTCAATACAACAACGAATAGGGCAAGGACAACACTAGTAAAGGATCTACCAATAGGAACTTTTTTCAACACGCCTAAATTGACTATGTTGGTAGTTTTGCCATTTTGTCAAAAGGTTCGCAATTTTCTGGAAACTTGTGTTAAAATAATTAAAATCCATTATATTAATGTCAATCTGTGAAAACCACATATTGATATTTTTGGTCCATATAATCGTTTATCTGAAACTGCAATTAGTTAATGTAAAAACTTGAGTCCACTAGTTTAGTAGCATACATACGAACAACTCGTACTCATGCAGGTCGTTCAGCCGAAAACATTGCTTTAGTAAGTGAAAGTGTTCTAGAAGATCCAAAGTTATCAATGTCACGACGTTCTCAAAAACTGAGCCTGTACGCAATGATCACATGAGAATTATGCCCAAAAATTTGGCTCTAAAGCTTTATAAAAGCCCATTGGTGTAAGAATTAATACCAGCAGATCGGTTTCAACGCCGAACCTTTGGTTGTTGGATTTTTCAGAAAAAAATCATCTTTTCGAAAGAAACCCATTTCCACTCAAACGGGTACGTCAGTAAGCAAAATTATCTAATTTGGGTTTCTGAAAATCCAAGAGCAGTTATTGATCAACCAGTACATTCATCTCGTGGCACTAGATGGCGTGTTTTTTGGTCCATATTTTTTCGAAAATGAAGCTGATGAGACCGCTACAGAGACACGGTTACTAATTTTTATGGTCTATTTTTAATGGCGTGGATATTGCCGACTTATGGTTTCAACAGCAAGGAGCTACGTGTCACACACCCCTACATACCGATTTATTGAAAACCAAACTTAATGGACATCTAATTTCGCAAAAAAATGATGTCAATTGACCACCAATATCATGTAATCTAATGCCGTTACAGTTTTTATTGTGAGACATAAACAGTGAGGGATCTCATAGCCAAGATTAGCGCGTAATTCGTGAGATAGCGTCACAATTGTACACAGGTGTGTTCGAAAAGTTATTTGAAAGGATCAAAACTTACACACGTGTAGCCATGGCGGACATTTTCCTGATATTATTTTTCATACCTTGATGCTAAAGTCTCTACAATATATTTCAATAAAGAACAACAGAACTTTCACACAAAATGTGTGCTTCATTTAACATTAAAAAAAGGAGTTTTCATTGGCAGACCGTTTAGTTTAAGAATCTTAATAGAATAGGAAAATAATTGAACACCAGTCATCCTTGACTTTACGTTTTAAACCTCTAAGATAATTTAAAAAACTCAGCAGCGGAAACGGAATTAGTTAACGCCATGCACTACTTGCGCCGCTATAATCTCGCAGCATATGATTTCATTGAATTATTTCCCTAAAACATAACTAATGATTTGATATATAAGAGCTAATTCAGAGAATAAGCGACGAATGCCGTTTGAATTTAATTATTAAAGTAAGATTTTGTAGAGACAAAGACCAACATTGCGCTGCGCAGCGTTACATGTAATATTAAAATACATCAATGTTATCAGGTATTGAATTGTGTTTGGCCTTTCAGTTTTCGCTTTTCAGAACTTATTCTAAAAAAGGGATGGATTCAAGAATAGTATTAATGAGTACCTTCTGATAGCCACATTAGTATTTCATTTTCTGAAAGTATTTTAAAACAACCCTGTATAATCGCTAAGACTAAAAGGTCTCTAAAGCACTTCATATTTTACAAAATAAACTTTTAAACAACATTTTATAATTCGGCGAAAAAGGGATATTCAAGATATACAAAAAACGGTTAAATTTTCATTTTCATTGACTTTTTATTTGTTTTTTTGCATACTAATGGTTACCTTTTTTTCAGATAACTTGGCTCGTTAACATGGACAAAATTTCTTTCAAGTTGTGAAATATTTAATATGGTTCGCTTTGAAATTACTTTTGGAAAATAATTAATGAATGTGGGAACATCTATCTTTAACAAAAGGCAGTATAAAAAATGTATAAGTACTATTTAGTTATGGAGGAAAAGAAACGAGTAAGTCAAAATAAGAGATGATTCGAGAAATACCACAAAAAATGTCAAACTTAGATTGGATGGATGAAGCTAAACAGTTCGATTATTGTGAGTTGTTAAAAGTTGAACGAGAAAGTGGCGATGGGGAATCTAAAGAAACAAGTCCTCATGCGTCAGCATCTGAAGACGATAATCACGAGACTAAACCAACTTTGATCGACGTTAACCGTAAAATGGAAAGACGAAAGGATAAAAAGGCATCTAAAATTCCGGTGTGGCAACCTAAAGCGCCGCATCATGCAGATGTCGTCAAATCTACTTATGATAAAAGCTGCTATTCTCAACAGCTGGACTTTCCTGAAAGGCCTGTAATATCCGAAGAAAATGTACCTTATAAAATTTTCCATAAAAGACCCACAGTTTTAGTTGACAATAAAATAGAGTCCGAGCTTGCATTTAACACGCTTTTATTTGAAGATGAGTTTATTTTAAACAATTCTACTTGTAGTGACTACGACTTTAACACATTTTCAATAGTGGATGATACTGAATTCAATACAAATAGTGGTAGTAATTTAAATGAGATAGTGGTACGGAATAAATTAGAAAACAATCATACCGCAGCTTTTGGAACGCTCGATTTAAATCCATCACATTTAGGCTATGAAAATGTTTTCGAGAGAAACGAAGTTAATAGGATTACCGAATTGCCTTCTACATTAACTTATGTTGTCAATACGTGCACATCATTAATGACTGACGAGTTGGAACATAATATACTAGAAGCTCCGGAAGGGTTTCGCTCTTTACATGAAAATGTTAAAAATGAATTGAGCGGAGTAAATGAACCGAACCAGTTGGTTGCATCAATTTCTAACAATGATAAAAGAATTACACAGGAAGCAAATAATATGTGCGGGCGAGAATTAAACGAGGATACCTCAAGGAATGTTGAGCGTGGGATCGACACCGAAATCGGTTCAAACAGAGAAGATCTAAATCCTTTGCAAATTTGCATGACAAATGAGTCAAAACATAATTTAATTCTAGGAGAAACATTAAACAGAGAAGTAAATGCAAATGAAGATGCGAAGATTACTACTTCGTATGAAACAATAGAAAATGTTCGCGATGTGAAGGATTGTCAACATACATTTACCGATATAAATGGTGGGGCTTTAGAAAACAATGGGCAAATACAACAAAGCATTTCAATAAATGCATCGGAAATAAAGACACACGTAGATGAACTCGTGCCGGCTTCTACGAAACAGCGCGTTTCTAATATGTTATTAAATGACGATACAACGAATTTTGGTAAAGCAGCGGATAACTATAACCACAAAGTTGGCAATTTGCAAAATATAAAAACCGGACAGGATGAATTAAGCAACGAGACGGAAAAATTACTAATTTCCCGTAGTAATTCGGACGTGAAGGACGTGGGGAATGCGGCATCTATAGTCAAGTTTAACAAAGTAAATGATAATTATGTAACATTATCCATCGTACGGGAGCCGTGTACAGACAATAGTAGTTCTGAAGGACGTGATTCGGTGAATGAGCTCGACTCTTCGGTGTCCGATATCTGTGCGTATGCGTGCGCTGGGAATGAACATACTTTGGCGACGGCGAAGGCATCGATCGCGATTGGCGTCGCGCGGTGCGCACAGGCGCCGCGGTGCAGTCGCAACTCCACCGTCACGCTCTGTACTGCGTCAACAGTTAATGCCTCGAATATTTTCAATTACTCACAGAATTTACCACAATTAAATACTAATGTGACAGAAAAATGCAATTTTAATTTAACCGCTTTCAATGACTTGAAACGGTACAGTGAACCTCAAGGTGCTAGTGGCGAAGTTTACGTACAAGAACAGTTTAATAAAGTAGAAAGTGCCAAAAGTAGTGATAGTAATTGTTTAATAAGTGAGAAAACGTCTGATACCAATAGTCACTTAGTTTGGGGATTTAAAAATGGACGGTTAGTTTTTGACACTTTCTTAAATAACGAAAGCGAACGTGCTCCAGATGACTGCTTGCAACCTAGTGCAAGGCCTAATGAAGTGTTACAATGTCACCCAGAGGACGGCACAGATCCTCGGTTTCTTAAATTTATAGAAGATTACACGGACGGCAACGAAGAATCGGCGAATAATTCACCTGGAGTTAATTTTATTAGAAACGACAAGGATGATGTAAATGATGTACTTTGTAGCAGAGACTTAAATAGGAGAACAGTAGAAGGACGATCTAGATTGAAACATCTGGAACAGAAGTTAAAGGAAGCTGGTATTACAGATGTAAAAAATGAACGTAGTCTATCAGAAGTAGACGATTCTAGATTCAAAATTTTAATAAAAGATGTAAATTCCGCACAGTTAAGTTTGGAAAATTCAGAAGACAAAGAAAGTTTAAAACAGGTGGTCGATAAATTAAGGGCAACTTTGAATAACGAAAATTTAGATTTTGGTGATAACCAAACTCTCGTTAATTCAAAATCGGAATCGAATTCTCCGGTAGGTGAAATTCAAATTAAAGAAAGTGCAAATCTCGTTGATTTCACCGCTAACAGTCGTTGCGAGTTCGACGTGCGCCAGGTCGAATCGTTCTCAGGATTTACTGATAGTGATTTCTTTGTTGTATACGACGAGTTAGAAAACAGTAGCAATGAAGATGAGTGTGAACGCGAAGTTTACCATATAATTAACGAAATGCGGGGTGACGGCAGTATGGGAACGGACGGAGAGCGAGCTAAGCAACACAATCCTGATCGCGAAAATTTGAAGTCATTACTTAAAAAGCCGGGCAGAGGTCGAGACGCTAAAAAAAATCGCGTTGTTTTTAATGAAAATAAAAACGAATTTTTCGATGCCGATTATATTATTTTAATTCGAGAGGAATGCGATTACGACGACGAAGAAGACGACGGGCTGTGTACTTGTAACGATCACGAAATGGTGCGTTTAACTTGTTGCGAACCTAATTGCAATTGTAATATTTATGAAGGCTATACTGAGCAAACACCCCAAAGTCCGAAATTTGCACCGCCGCTAGAATTTGTAGATGCTGTAACTCTTAGTCCGCCAGAAGGCTATAAGGATATGGAATTAGGTGAACAACAGCTTCTGGCTTTACAACAAATGACCAGGAGAGGACAGAGGACTGCAGTATGCCGAGATTGTAGCGCTACTCACGAAGATGACGGTAAGTTACCTTATAATTTATAAAATTTAAAGGGGTTATTTCGATTTATGCATTCTGCTCTATGTATACTTTGTTGGTGTAGGTGACTCCCACATTTAAAATTCATTGTTCCACCTAGACAGACTTCATTAATGTAAATTGCAACGAATGTAATGCGTTAATTAGTTTCTGTATCCTATTTCAGTTAATTATTAAAACTTCCTTTTGATCGTCTAACAGATAAAGAAGTACAAGATGGTTACATTATGAGAAGAAAGCTTAAAGTCGGTTTCAAGCTGACATAACAAAATTTACATATGAATAACATTCAGTTTCCTGCATTTAGAAAATAACAGCAATTTGTTGTTGAAAATGAAATTTAAATGGTAATAGCGCTTTTTAAATAGAGAAAAACTATGGCTAAAAGGATAAGCGAGCACAGAAACTTCATTTTCTTTCCTATTAACTTTTCTTTCAATTCCGTTCTTAGTTTTTACTGTATTTTAGTATTTGGTAGATGCCACCGTTTAGTTTCGCTTTAGATGTGATCGTAAATACTTTTTGCATAATTTTTCGACGTTTAGCCAAGTTGAGGGAGTTTTCTGAAATGGAATAAATTGAAATATATAGTTTTATACGCATTTCAATCAATCCAACTTCGTAAAACATTAATTAGTACTTACAAATATTTTATTATGATCCAAATTTTGCGATACGATTTGTAAGTTTTCTTAAAACTAGTTCAAAGGAAAATAAAATAAATTAATAGAAATTGAATTCTAAGGGGCTTTTGAAGAACTTCGTGGGAAACCAAATAAATTGATAAATCTGAGGTGGCAAATTAAATATCAAAATGTACTTACGTTTTGAAACGTGCTTAGTTTTGAATCTAACCAAAAATTTAGCAATTTTGATATAAATTTCAGCTTTCATTTATTGAAATGAAATATTCCAGCACCACCTTTCTTTGGTTCATACTTAACTAGGCCAACTTAATATGAACCAAATCTGCTTACAGTGTCCTTCTGTTTTCAATGTATACATTTTTGAAACTGAAACTCAAAACTTTAGAATCAAATTTCAAGCTTGCTTATAGAATAATTTTTTTTGTTTTAACCGAAATATTTAAGGTGTTTGCTTAAAAGACAATTCAAATTTAATATCGGCGCTGTTATTAATCAAAGTGGCGGTGGCAATTTTTCCCAAGTCAGTCAAACGCAGATCTTTGACATATTTCAATTATTTTGTATGATACTCACCCTCAACTCTTGGGACGAACCAAATAATTAATATAAACTTGGCGGTTGCTGATGCCTAAGCTTCCTTCAAAGACTGCCTGTACTGAAATAAAATTCTAAAGCCTTTTTAAAAATGTAATTAAAATTTATTCTCTCGCTTTGTCAATTGACCAATTATGCCGCTTCGGTAGGTCTTTTTAAAGCAACGCAGCTTAATGATATTTAATATATAACTAGAACATTCCAGGAGGACATTTTTGTTTTGCTAAATAGAACAATCGCACAAATTTAAAGCCCTCGTTTATTAATGATTTCTACTGTATCTTACTAAGTACTCAAAACTTAAATAGGCGAAAATTCTAGGGTAGTACCTCACTTTGACAAAATATGAGCAATAAATGAGCTGTAAGCATACCTCTAATGCATTGTAACACTATTTGAAATATTTATCAAGTCGTGTAATTTCTGACAAATAACTGAATGCATTTAGTCATGCTTCAGCTGAGCACGATGACGAAGTATTTGCGAAACTTTGAATGTCTCAAAACCTTTCATTCTAAAATGAAATTTTCTAAACTTTTCTACGCTTTTTTATATTTAAATCCTCCTACTTCGTTTTTCTCTTAAATTGAAACTGCACCACCACAAGGCGATTTTTTTGTAGCGAACGTTCGTTAGTCAAAATTTTATAACTTAATTGAATTTTGGTACAACGCATAATTTATTATTTAGCTTTCATTTCAAATAATTTATTAAAATGTTTCTATATTGTAAGAAACTCGATATTTTGTCACGTGATACTACGTCTTATTCTATAATTCGTCTCTTGAAAAATTATTGAAACAAATTTTATTTTACGAGGGTGGTTCAATAGGTCAGGTAACAATGAAACAAGCAGTTATGTTTTCAGTCTAGAAAAATTTTATTTTTCAACATAGTCCCCCTCCAACGATATTCAAAACGTTGAATGCCCTCAATAAGGTAAGATTTATCACAGTCTGCAAAATACGCGATCGGTTCCTCTTTGGATTAAACTTACTTATCAGCAAGCCAAGTTTTCATGTTTGAGAATAAGAAATAGCCAAAATGAGCCAAGTAGAGTGAATATCTGGCATGCGGAAGCATTTGGATTCACAATTAATGTATTTTGTAGTTGAATTTTCGTGGTGAAACAAATGTGACCGATATTCTCTGATTTTTGCATTCAACGATGAATAATACTCTCCTGTTATCGGTCTACCTTTTTGAAGGTAGTAAATGAAAATTATTTCTCAGGCATGCCATGACTTTACCAGCCGATAGTGCCACTTTTGTCTTCTTCAGTGCATTTGAACCAGCTTTCCGGAGTATAGGGGTAGATCCAAGCCTCAATAAATCAACGCGAAAATTCAGAACAATTACGCTTCAAATAATATTCCGAAGTTCTTGAACAATAACATCCTTGGTTCACTGTTAACATGTTGCAGAAATCCTTTTCATATCCAAATCATCAGGTAAAACTGAAACCACTGAACCAATCGACATCTTTAAAGCCTCGATAATCTCACGCAAATTGACTGGGTAATCTGCTAACACATTTCTAGAGTGCGGACATCTTTTGGCCCGGCAAACCACTCAGTATCGCGAAAACCGAAAATCATTAATCCACTTGTGAATTATTTTAGTTGATGGAGCAGAATCCGCAAATATTTGTCAAGATTTTGTTTCGTTTTTGTTATTGTTTTTCCATGCAGAATAAGATACTCAATGAGAACGCGAAAATCATTTTTTCCATTCTAGCGAAACTAATACAAGTTGTTTCCTGTAAATGGCTGCCAACACAAACTAATCGGCACGTTTCCTTCAAAATTCCCATGGCACTATCTGGTAGAACGTATTTTGACAACATACTATTGATCTTATTTTTGCGCCGGCAACTTATTGGATTAACCTCGTATAACAGTAAAGATTGCGAATAAAGTTGGTTGATCGCCTTCTAGAAACTGTAACACAAACTATATATGCAAACCTATGTTTTCCACAAAATTTATATAGCATTAAAATATAAAATTAAAGTCTGTACAAAGGAATTTTGGAGAGATATAAATAGTACGCCATTATTATTAATATCTGGTAACAGTATTGTACATTAGTTTTTTGACAGTTTACAAAAGGATTCTAATGTGTCAAGCTAAATTCACAACGCGAACAAAGATCAGCTGCAGATCGCCAGTGCGGTCGAGCGTGGATCAGGATGATAATGATATCCAAACACCCTGTATACGAATCATAACTAAGGATGCGGGCGTCACTGTTTCCATCTCCCAAGAAATTAATGCACTCTGTATATGACTGAAATTTTTGTATAAGAATAGGAGCTTTTAATGCTAACTAAAAGAGATGTGCTTATTAAATCTATTATGATAGCTGACATAGATTGATCTTTCGGCTTACATGTTGCTGTAATACAGTTAAACCTCTATAAATCGAAGTGTGAAGGACTGAGGTAAAATATTCGAATTATAAAAAATTCGAGTTATTAAATTTTATTTATCAGTTTACATAAATAAGTAAACAAACGCCTAAACATACGTAATATATTAAAAACAAGTGATGGTTTATATAAAAATAAAACCGGGAATTGGAAAATGTCCAGCTTTTGTATTACAAAACCATTCATTCATTGCAATTTCTAAATTAGGAATCGTTTCTTTGAACTGCAACCACAACTTTTGACGGCTTGCTTTTAAATAAAGTCCTTTTTTTAGCATTGTTGAGAGAATTTTTACCGATATCCTTTTTCTTTTTTATGCCTTTCTGTACATCTTCCATTAAGTATGCGAAGCTCTTCGTGAATATCTGTTTTCAACTTTTTTCCACAATTCATATACACACATTCAATAAACAGCTAAAATTACACTGATTTTGGAATCTGCCTATGAAAATTAAAATTTCTTGAAATTTAACTAGCAAATATATCACGTTCACTCATTAAAGTAATATCGATTACATAAAAGCGAAATAAATGCGTTTTTTTAGATGAGAAACAAGTATGCAGTAAAATGGCATAGGCGTAATGTAATACTAACGAAATAAAAGGGTAGATGCGCATTTATTTTTGTTGTGTATTTTCAGATTAGTACATACAAATTTGAAGGCAATAACTTGGCTAAAATTGTATTTCAAATGTTGCTTAATTTCATACGGGAGACGGAATAATCTGCCTTACTTTCTCCGGTCTTTGATTAATTTAAAATGTTACATTTTGAGTAAAAATAAAAGAGCTTCCCAGCTATTTCAATTCTTAATAGCAATAGTACATCTCAAACTTCGAACAGTAAACGTGATTAAATGTTAAATTTGATATAAAAAGTTCCGCGCTTAACAAAACACTCGCAAAGAATTTATTGTGTTACATTAACTAACTTAAGAAAGTTGTTCGTTGAACTTGCAAAGGCGATTGATTAAACTAGTGTGAAATCTGGCCAGATAAGCATTAAGCTAGATGCCTATAAATTCGACTCGTATGTGAAACGTCAATGGTAATAAGATATGCTACTGATGCAAGATATTCGGGAAATTCTGAGAAGGAAATAGATAACAATGGGTTTCCAAATGTTGTAACTGCAACCAGCATGTTTAATCAAAGCCAACCATACAAGCCCAAATTTCCAATGCACATAATTTCGAACAACTTTTTTGCATCGTTTCGAAAAATTTTCGCGCTTTCTTTAAAACATTAAATACGTATGTTTTATTTTTTGCTCAAACACAGCAGATCGGGGTAAGAGCCTAGGAAAAGCAAGGTCGGGTCCTACGTTTTCTAATTTCAGTAATTTTTGCATCTATAACCTTCAAATTTTCGGTTTACCGAGAGCGGCATAGAGAGTTAAACTTGGTATCCTAAAATAAATGTTTCAAGGCACGAGTCGAGAATGAATTTTTTCAAAGTACATGTGCGCAAGGATTACTTTAAATCATTAGAAGTTATTATCCAACATTATTTTATAACTGAATGACATACATGGAAATGTTTGACTAAATCTTATCAACAAATTTACGACAGCAAAATTTTATCAATTAATTTATAAATCAAAAAGTAGAATTACTGCAACTTACTGTCAAAAGTACAAATAGTTGCAGAAAATCATCCCTTATAGAATTAGCGCAATTAAAACATTATTGATTTTAAAAACAAAAATCTGGTGTGAGACAGCACACGACCTTTTCTTATATATTACATGTATCAAAATAATGTCCACTAGTATTAAAATATTATTTACGTTTATTTTGGAAACAATAATTGTAACCCTCGCACATTCAACTTAATGGACACGCAAAATGCTGCTTAACTCCAGATATTTTCCCCCATAACTCAATGCAACAAATTTTCTGAGAGAAACTGATTACTTCGAGGAAAAGAGTATCATAGGTGTAAGAAACGTGGTAAGTTATGGAAAAAGCGTTGGTGGGAGTCGTTTTCGAGAAAATTGCAAAAATATAGAAATTTTAAGAATAAGTAACATTCCGGTCATGCGTGTTTTAACGAATTTTTATTTAATTATAAAATTTAATTTTTCTACAATGTCTAGTTTTTGAGAGATTATTCACAATTAAAGCTAAGTACTTCAGATTTTCGGAAATTTATTAAACAAGTAGCTAAGAAATACGCTAAATTTAAAAAGCAACTGTAAAACCGATTTCAGTAAAATCGCGAAAAACTACAAATTCAGAAAACATCTAAAATTGATAGAAATAAAGTGGAACTTCTGATTATTCGATTTTAATCACATCCTCCATTTTGCATATAAAGGTAGTCATAACCTCAAGTATATATTTACATTTAGCTAGGACTTTTACTTTTATAGTTATTTTATTCGGGGTTAACGGTAAAAATACTTTTCTGGATACTCGATTTGCGTATAATTTTCTGAGAAACTGCTTAGATTATATGGCAAGAAATATAGGAAGTTTAAAAAAACCGTTAGAGTTGATTTCGAGAAAATCGCGAAAAACCAGAGAATGACAAGAGCAAAGTGGCACTTCTGGTTATCCGATTTTAATCATGTTGTTGCGGTTAGGTATCCGGGTCGCTATAAACTTAAATATAAAATTTTGTTTATATATGATTTTCTATTTTCGAGATATTCTGTTCCCACACATAGTCATTTCTAAAAACTTGATTTTCTGATTCTGGGTCCCGAAAATTTCGACATCGGAGATTTTTAACGAAAATAATAATTTTTATTTTACCTATATTTCATGTAGACTAAGAGAAAGTAAAATTGGGATGTAACCATAAATATGCACAAAATTGTAAGCACGGTCTGTTGTAATTTGATTGGTCAGTCTATTGTAATTGGACGTTGACAGAGTCTGTCAAACGGCGATTAGTTTCTACTTTGTTCATTCCTAGACGTTTTCTATTGTATTTTCGGCTGATATTTACGCTAGCTAGTTCGTTGTGTTGGCGTTTTTGTGCTTCTATTCCTTGGGCAATCAGCTCCGGTGCTTGCGATCATTATCCTCGTAATTTTGGCTGTAGATTATCTTGACAGTCCTCAGAAATCCCTGGGCGCAGTCGAAGTTCTAGGTAGGTTAGAACGGACGGCATTAATAATCGAATTGTGTTAATGAAACCCACGCTTTCAGAAAAGCAAAAAATAAACCGTTTAAGTTAAGTAAAAGAAAATTATAATGTTTACAAGCGAAACTACTTTCCCCGTAACTGCTTACAGAAAGAGAGTGTACCTGAAAAAGGGCGAAATGGTGGCCTATTACGTATGAAACATCGTTTAAAGTTTCACGTCTTCAACTGCTCCTCGGTGCCTGGTTTAGTCTTCCAAATTGTATTCAGAGATACGTTTATCTTCTTTTTGAATGACGTTACCTTTGCTTGGTTCAAAATAAAGTGTCTTTATTCTTTCCAAAATTAGAAGCTATAGTCTCACCTTGAGTTTGACTCCTCCCAGATAATATATCCACCTTGGCACTTTCTTTATATCTTTATACCCACCCACTCCGCTACAAATGACTTCGACATTTTAATATACAGGGTCACCCACATTTTGAAATAACGTACCGCAGAAACAAATAAGCTTAGATTTTTTGTTATTGATAAAAACGAAAAGTGCTAACTTGGGAGATTTATTATTTAAAAATAACGTTATCTAAATGTTGTCCTTTACGTTGACGACGCTCTTCGAACCGCTGGTTTACATTAATGAAGACCCTTCGATGTACAACATGTATATGTAAAGGTTTGCGATAGCCACGGAGAAATTGTGGAAAACTTTCCCTTTAAGGTATTCCCCCAGAAAGTTATCTAGTGATGATAATTTGGTGTTCCTTGGAAGCCAATTGATGTTATCCCTTCTTGAGATTAAGCTTTCAGGAAACAATTCTTGAAGCACGGGAATTGAACGTGTGACAAGTTGCTCCATCGTGTTTCAACCACGGGTTGTCAATGTAATCTGCTCATTGACGTAACTCTGATAAGAAATATTGCTTAATCATTGCGATATACTGTGCTGAATTTACGGCTAAAGCCTTCCCCTGGTGTCTGTAAAGAAATACGGCCCTACTATGCTTGTTGACGACATAGCATCCCAGACACAACCCTTTAGACAATAGGAATGGTTGTTGATGCTTCAAAGAAGCGGAGGCAAAATTGGCGATTATGTTTGATTACGTAGCCGTTTATGTAAAAATGTGCTTCATCACTAAAAAAAACATTGTTAAAATGTTAAAAAGTTCGCTAGCATTTTGTTAACAAATTCATCCGCCTTCTAAAGTCAGTTTTCATGTATTACTGCACTAATTAAATTTTGTACGCTTCTAATTTTAAAGCTTTGCGAAGAATTCGATGCCCGGTTAACCTATGCAACAGAACTTGTGACGACTCATTACGAATGCTAACTCGCGGATTCTGTATAACCGATTGGCGAACAAGTTCTAAACTTTTATTATTCCTAGAGGTCCAGCCTGTCCGACGTGCTCCTGTGCGAATTCTAACAATAAGCACCCGTACAGTTCTATACGGCTACCGAATCTTCCAGAAACACCCTCGATTCCGCTACTTTTCCCGCCCTGTTGCTTATGTCAATATGGTGCGTAATTTGACTAGCAAATATTTAACAATACCTTAGATACTCTGTATTATATCCCCTTTGGAAGAATAACCAAAAACACAGATTGCAATCTTTTCTCATACACTGCATTCACGTTCGCAGATTATGCTAAGTTGCGTACAAAAGCAAGGGTCCAAATAAAGGAGTGACGCCCTTTCTGCTTATATACAGTAACTATTAAAGAAATTGAGCGTACATTTCTTGTAGAAATGTGTGTATGTAATTAAAATTAAAAGATACATAAAATGTATACGTATTCTAAGAGGAACGCAAGTTAGCGGAAATTCATTGAATGCTTACATTAGAATATTTATGAGTGGAATATTTAACCCACGCTACTTACAGATTAATGGACAAAATATCGTATTACATGTGAGTATCCGATTTTTTTTCACACAATATATATTAATTGCGTTACTCATAATCTTGTACGTGCAATATATGTTTATGCTGCAATTCGTCTATTTATGTAATTTTACTCAAACCTGGAGAACAAATAAAATTCTAATATGTTTAGAAACAGTTTAAAATGTCTACCATATCCTTTTAATAAAGCTAAAGTATTAGATGTGTTTATATATGTAGTTTCAAAACCGGTTCTCGTAAGATCACCTTAATATACTAAATCAAGCTATTGTATTATATTGTTTTGTTTACAATGTATCGTGTGGGAATTCTAAATAAATTAATTAAACATAAATGCCTGTATACATATACTTTACAAAGCGTTATTAATTTGCATTAATTTAAACAACTGATTTCACACACTCAGATTGAAAGGGATATCATTGCGATGAATTAGCTTGGAAGGATTATAGAATGTCAGAAATGAACGATTTGTCTATATTTTCTAGGTAAAGGTAAAAAAAGACGGTAGAATAAGAAAGCTTTAGAAACAAACTCAGTAAAACTGAATATTAAACAATACTCAATATCGGCAGAAAATTCCAAAATTGTTTTCACAAATTTTCAAAGCTAAAATTACAGCAGATAAAATAGATACGAGGGTTGCCTTTTAAGTAGTTACAAAAACTAAGAAAGAAAACAAATTTTTTGGAACAAACTGTTTTATTGTTTTTCAAAATATTTACCTTTAAGTT
>JAHWXV010572206.1:0-10262 GCA_024586415.1 Phrixothrix hirtus | reverse complement strand
TTTCTAACAATCAAATCTATCATTATATTTATTTATTTGCCTTAATTTCGTTGTTGAACATAATTAACATATTATCCTATTTAAATAAACATATTTTTTTACCTTGACATTGTTGTATTTGTTCGAGACAGACGAGGTAAACCATTCGTGTCATTGTATTCTCCAGAACCTGAGAGTACTACCGTTATAAATACAATTGTTGTAAGCCGTGCCCCCACAAATAAACATAGGACCGCTCGACTGACCAAAAATATTGATAATTATATCAATTAAAAAGGCACGACTACGCAATAGTACCTTCAAACGAAAAAAAATTCAAACTACTTGAGGTAAAATGCAAATTTCTATTCTTAAGACACTTTTTCATGAAGATTCTGAAGATTAATAATTAATCTGATCTTTCATATCGCTTAGTTTTAACGATATAATGCAAATTTCTAGTATATTTTAGTTGCAGATCGTAAGCGGCCATGCCATTATTACAAAGTGTTGCTAATTTTATTTCCAAAAATATTTGATATAATTATTTCTAAAAATGAAAAAGATATGATAAAAGAAGCTATTTATTTGATTTACATTTCAAATTAAATTCGGATCTGGCTTGCTTAGAAAAACAAAATTCTATTAGATGTCAACTATCGACTGCGCACAGTATTTAACTTATTTAGAAAGCAAAACTCTGTGAATTTGAAGCGAATCATTTCAAAAATCTATTGCTCAATAAGTGTAATTAGTTTCAGTATCAACATTGGTTGGTTTTGGTGTTGGTTTTTATGTCAGACATAGTTTGAATCGTATTTTTTGTTTTACCTTCAGTCGTAGTTGGAATCTATTTGTGCTTTAGTTCTCGTGTTAGTTCCAATCAAAATCAAAGTGTTAATTCCATTTTTTACGTTTAATAGAAGCAAAATGTCTCATACAGAAAAAGAGCGAATTACTATTTTAACAATGGGCGGATATAGAAATCGATAACGTACGTACGGAGAAGTTCAAGACTTACTTCATAATGAATTTAAGATCAATTTAACACATCTGTGCAGCTACTGTACAAAAAACATGTAGACGATTTGAGAATGAAGAATAGTTAAAGATCGTCTGAAATCGGATACTTGTATTTTCATTAGAAGAGCAGCACAAATGAATGAAATTGATCGCATTTCCACCCATAAAATTTTGAAAGAATTTAAATTCCATCCATTTAAAATAAATTTGGTTCAAGAATTAGTTGCGGTAGATTTTGACCTTCGCAATAAATGCTGTGACGCTATGATCCAAAAACTTGATAAAAATCAACATTTTATAAAAGATGTATTTGCTGATGAAGCAACTTTTATGTTACATTGGTCGATTAACAGATACAATAGCCATTACTGAAGCGATACTCAGCCGTATTGGATGACTGAATCTCACACATAATATCCTCACTAAATAAATGTTTAGACTAGAATAGGAGCGTTTTTTGTAGCGGTAATTTGAAAGCTGCGCAATATGAGATAATGTTACGGCAACAAATTATTCCAGATATCCATATTGTTGTTGGTCAAGAGTTTGATAATACTTAGTTTCAGCAAAATGGAGCACCTGCATATTTTGGTATAGGTGTGAGAGAAATTCTGAATGAAACCTTCCCACAAAGATAGATCGGAGGACATGACATTATCACGTGGGCATCAAGGTCGCCTGACCTTACTCCACTCGACTTTCTTTTTGGGGACATCTAAAAGATCATGTGTACAAAACTCGGCCCCAAAATTTACAAGAACTGCAAAGACCTTATTATTCTTGAATTAGAATTAATCCCGGACGAAATGTTTGAAAATGTTATGCGCAGAACTTGCCAACGTTTTCCCGATTGCCAAGCTACTGATGATGAACAATATGAACAGTTAATAAATAAAAAATAAAACAACGTTTCTCCCTGCAACCCTAGTCGCCATCTTGCCTGGATTAACCAGATTGAAACTCTCATCTTGCTTGAAAGTACGGAATAAAAATTTGTATCTTATCTCAAGAAGTTCGAATTATTTTTCGTTTAAAGGTGCATTCGCGGTCAAATTGCTTTTATTGCGTAAATCAGTAAATTTGAAGCGCAATGGGGTTCTTGTGAGGTGGTTTGAAAAGGTCTCCACGTTCGTTACAAGAATATGATAAAAAATTGAGGTTCCTATGTAAAATTATTATCGTTTGTTTTCTAGAGGTCATAGAGATCACGCCAAGGTCAAGCTACTTCTGGTATTAAGTAGAACTTTTCGAACTACAAAACTGTTTCAAACATTTTCCGAGTTATTTCGGTGTATCCACACTTTTTGGACATCCAGTACATGCAAATTTTATGATTAATCAATTTTTCAATCAATTGCTATTTAAACGACAAATAATACATTCCTGATCCAATTTAAAACCAAAAATGACGAATTATTTCGAAGTCGAACACAAATTCTATAACTAATACACGAACTACGATTGAAATAAAGTAGAGACGACTTGTACGAATTTCTAGTTAGAAAAGGATTTCTTAATAGGAAACTGCAATCGCATAGTGCAAAGCAAATAAAATGAAACGAAAATGGGCGAAAATAACGTTACAAAAAGCTTGGCAAATATTATTCGGACCCTGCCGAATGGTTTTCGTTGTTGTTGTACAAGGTTTGGTGATGCTATACAGACTGGCAGTCTAAAAGATGTACGTTCATCAGAAATAATAACAGAAGTGCACGATGTATTGGTAGAACGTCGAGTGAAGGTGCGTGAGATTGTAAAAGCTTTAAACGTGTCGATTGGTACAGTAGTTTCAATTTTACCTACTGATTTTGGCATGAAAAAGCTTTCTACAAGATAAGTATCGCATTTGTTAACAATAGACCAAAAACTTAATCGTTCAACGATTTCAAAGAGATTGTACCAGATGTACCAGGAAATAAAGCAATTTTAGAAATAGCTAGAAAAAAATTACGTTTCTTTTAAGTTCTGTTAAGCGTTGGATAATATTAATGGAAACAAATCAAATCAACTTAGCAATAATATTCAAAAGAGTCTGTCCAACACGGTGGTCTTCCTGCGTTTAAATTCTTAGTCCACTGCGGTGTCCTTATTTTGATGTACTTAAAATATTGACATATTTATCATTGAATAGAAAGAACTATGACGTGTAACGTGAAACTAAAAATATTATTAATTATTCTGAAGAATTTTCAACAATTATTTTGATAATTGTGCAAAGTGAAATGTTGGAACCTACTAATACAGTCTGCAAGGCACTCACGAAAATATAGAACTATCCTAACCAATTCCAGAACCTAAGGAATAATTTAGAGCTTGTTAGAAATGATGCCCTTGATTTATTAGCTACATGGACTTTTGAACCTTGTTTTCCCAAAAAAAGATCGCGTCGTGTGAAGAAATTCTTTCATGAATTACAATTGGATAAATGAATTGAAAACAGTGAAAAATGTTTCAAAGTTGATGCGTTCTACAAAGTAATAGGTTTAATAATTAGTCAATAAGTTATTACATTTGAATATGTTCAACAATTATGTACACTTTTTAAATGTCGCGTCACCTGATAAAAGTATCCTAGAAGGACCAGAATTGTTACAATCGGCATATTTTCCCGATATTTACCCTAGTTTTTGACCTCAACTGATTCGATTTGAAATGTACTTTTATATTCAATTAAAGCAAATTACCTCTATGCACGAAGGTGCTGAACTACTTTTAATTCACACCGCAGCCTTAAGTAATTTCTTTGATGTTATTACAACATGCCTGACTTTTTTAATAATACCAGTGACGGCAACGACGCAGAACGAAGTTTTCCACAACTAAAATGAATCAAAATATAGTTAAGGAGCAACTTGTCACAACTCGGTCCTAGATCGCGGCCAGGTATCAATTGAAAAAACCATAGCTTGTTAACTTGATCTGGAGCATGAGTGTCCGATTTGCAAATGAAAAAGCCACAAAACAGCAATTTTGAAGTTTTTTATGTGTAAATTAACATGCCTAAGTACAGTCTTGGACTAGAGTAATTTCATCTAGTACTTATACATAGGCAACACATATAACAATCTTTTTTGACCCTATAGAGAGATTGAAATTCCATTCAAATTTGTGAAAGCAAGTGTTTTATTTGGACCCAACTAGGATTACTAATGGATTATTTTTGAATTTTTGAACATTAATACAATGGCCGAAAAAAATTAGTTCTATACTGCCCTTATTTAAATTATCATTGGCTAGACACTATCTTTTAAACAAGAACAACGTATTATAGTACTTATTGAGAAAAAAACTGTTTTCCTATTTTATCATAAAATACGTTAATTGAGATGAAAATTTAACTATTTATTCATTTAAAGATTTTTCCAGAAACAAAATGGCAAACTTACCGTTAAAATATCTTCACAAAAAATCTTCAAATAAATCACAATTGTTTTGAATACATAACTGAGCACGACTTAGATGGATGCGTAAATTCTACTGAATAAATTGGCCTTTCCACGAATTTCTTCTACGTGTAGGTGCTTCATTATTACAGACTTACACAATTTTATTAATATAAAATCACTAATCAGTTAAACACGGTGTAAATGGGTACAATTTTCGATTTAGTTTTTATTATTAAAACACTGGTTAATCAACAAAACAAAATTTGCATAATTTCGTATATCAAGATATCGGTCACTGACATTTAAAAAGGTGTACCATTTTACAGTCTTATTTTTATGCATCTGTTTCGAAAGTTAAAATAAACACGTACAATTCTGCTCTACTACGTAAATATTTATTTAGTGAAAAACACTCAAAGATATTTCTCATATTTAAAATCATGTGCATAACCGACTCGTCATTATTAAAAACAATGGAACTTTTATTATTCGTATTGCTTACTGGAGTGTCTATAGGGTCTGCTTTCATCCCTTAAAATAAATTTCATATTATCTTAAACACCGTGTATAGTCACATTTCACAAGTATTTTTCGCTTAAATAGCCGTAATCCCTAAAATATGTTATTTTTTTATTATTCGTATTGCTTACTGGGGTGTCTATAGGGTCTGCTTTCATCCCTTAAAATAAATGTCATATTATCTTAAACACCGTGTATAGTCACATTTCACAAGTATTTTTCGCTTAAATAGCCGTAATCCCTAAAATATGTTAATGACTTTATCTATGTAATTATTGATTAGCGAATTATGTCCTTCCACCTTTGCCATTAGATGTAAAATATTTGTATTGCACAACTAAAACTTTTTATATTTTATTAATATTTTTAATAGATTATACTTGCAAGAATTATTAAAATTTTTTAATACAAAATAATTTTTAACTTTATATGCTGATACCTAGTACATTAAATTAAATATTTTTTATTAATAATATTAGAATCTTATTTAATTATTTTCCTATTAGATTTAATAAACTAGGTAAGTCTTCTAATTACATTAGAGTTAGTTTAAAATGTTTTATAATTGCTTTTCATAATTTCTACACAATTTCTTATTCTAATTAATTCTTATTTTTATTGGTAGGCTATTTTACTAAAATTAAATAAACGTCTTTTCGTTTCTATAATACTAAATCTTATTCAAAAAGAATTCAATCATTTGCTTTCACTTTGTACGAGATCCGAATCTCTCCGAGGTGAAAAATGAGTAGTTGTCTATATGAGATGCCATTATTTAAGTCCATGATTGTATATTTTGTCAAAACAGTTTATAAAATATGTAGCGAATATTAGTAGATAGGTACTCCGTATTTAAAGAATTATAATTTGTTATATTGTTATGTATATTAAATTAAATATCTTATTGTTGAAATGTCTTCAATTTCAAATAAATTATTAAATATTAAGTTTGAACTTACACAAGAAGATTAGATAGCACTTTGTTATTTTCAAAATTATTTTTTTTAAATTGGCATGCATATATGGATAAAGTCAAAGAATTTATTGATAGTAGTTTCAATATTTTTACACTTCCTATTCAACCGGAAAGTTATTTTCTTTAAATGCAACATCCTATATATTTTCTCATTTTTGGTTGCAGAATGAAACACTACATACATAGATATCAACAACAAAAGTAGAAAAATATTTAAATTAAAACTAGTAATACCAAAACAACCTTTGAACATAGGGACATATCAGTTGTTGTATAATAAGCAAACTTATTTGACAGTTTATTAATGCCGTACGTTAAATTATTAATACAAAATTGAAATAATGGCTGTTAAATTGAGTGAATTAGATCGAATTGAGATTCTGATAATGTATGGATATGGCGATAGGCAACGGTCATATTTGGTTTAATATTGTTCATTTGAAGTGCGAAATTAGTGAGCCTACGGTATGGAAAATTATTAAGCGTTATGAAGCAAGTAATCATGTTAAAGATGTTGCAACGACCGAAGTCAGCCCCTAATGAAAATCATAAGTTCAATCTTTTGTTAGCGCTTAAAGAAAATGTTCAACTAGCATTATATTATGATATTTCTCAATCGTCTGTCATTAACATTTTTAAATCGGAAAAGTGAAACCGTTTAAAATTCATTTTGTTCATGATTTAGTTGTAGATTATCCAAGATCGCAGAGTGCTGTTTTGGAAAACTTATGGAAATGACCATGGCCAATTATGCCTTCTTAAACAGAATTGAATTTTCTGACGAAGTCACGTTTTGTCTTAATAGCGCAGTAAATAGGAACAATTGCCGTATTTGATCAAGGAACAACCCGAATTGGATGCAGGAAGTTCTACCCAGCATCCCCAAAAAGTCAATGTATGGGCCGATATTGTTGGCAATTAGATAATTGGGCCATTTTTTATTGAAACAAATTTAAATCCTGAGCGTTATATAAATTTGTTAAGGAACCAAATTTTGCCAGGCATTACGACTTTGTTTCCAAACGTAATTGATACTCTAACGCCAGCAAAAAATATCTCGTTCCGGCAAGATGGAACACTGGCGCATTTTGTGTTAGTTTTCCGAAATTATCTAGGTGAGATATTTCCATCAAGGTGGATCGACCAAAGAGGTTATATCGAATGGCCCGCTCGCTCTCAAGATTTGTCGCCGCTAAACTTTTTTTTGTGGGGACATTTGAAATTTATGGTTTACAAGAATGGACCAGCCAATCTCAAAGAATTTCAGCATTGCAAGTTCGACAAAATGTGAAACATTTTAACGATCTGTTAGGCCATTGTCAAGTTGTAAGTGGAGAATATTTCGAACTTTGTTATAGCCTAAATTACAATTATTACTGTGATTTGGTATTGATAGTTTTAATTTTAATTTTTTTCTAATATTTTTATTAAAGTAGAACATTTACTGTTGACATCTCTGAATGTAGTTTTTTAATCCGCATCCGAAAATGTCAAAATATATAGGGTGTTCCGTTTAAAAAAATTAACTTAATGTCATTTTCGACTAAACCGGAAGTGTAAAAAAATGAAAATATTATCAATAAATTCCTTGATATTATCGTTATATGCATGCCAATTTTCAGAAAAAAATCGTTTTGAAAATAATGAAGATAATTGACTGTTCTAGAACTTTTTACTCAACCCGTATATTAGATATATTATGTTTGGGCAGGATTCCAAACTACCACTACTCGTGATTTAACTATATTTTTATACGTCAACTTTTCGACTGTATGTTCCGAGTTCTAAAGGTAACAATCAAAAAATATTGAATACTATTACAAACGTATGCTATACACAAGATTAGTTAATTTGTTATCGTAAAGGTTGTTTAATTTTGAAAAGCATTTGAATTTAAACATTATACAAACATTTAAAATTTATTATTATTATCTATTGCATTAATTATTTGAATTTATTAAGTGGATTTGTAATAAATAAAATAATAAAAGCCTTTGATAGTCTATATAACGGAGTTCTATGAAAAGAACTGCGATATGATGTACATAAGTGGTGTTGGGGTGACAAAAGTGGTTGGTTAGCATATTTTCGCGAAAAGCCCATGTTATTTGAAATTATCTGGCAGCACTGGAAAGCTTTAGATGTACGTAAGTAATGAAGTATAAAGTTGTACATATTTTAATCAGTTGTAAAATTATTTGAAAGAGAATTATGCATTTTAAGTTGTACACATTTTCATGAACAGGTGTTAATGAAAGTGTGCAAAAACTTTGGAATAGTTAAAATTAAATTATGGCCTACTTTTAGACAATGATTTACTAAGGCAGAAATGTCTTTAAGGGGTTTATAGTTCTGTTTATGCTGAATGATACGGAATACTAGGGCCTGAGATATTTGGCTTATATATGTTTTTATATAATCGGAACAAATCAGTTCGTAAACAACATTAAAACTGGAAGTTGTTAAATTTTTGTTTTATGTTACGAATAATATATCTTTAGGGGCGTAGCGAGGTATATTTATGAGGGGTCCACATTTATAAAATGATGGACCTTTTTGGTCCATATAAAATTCATGCTTTGTTTAAGTAATAAAATACAACACTTTTTTTAAGAAAGAAAAGAAAACCTATAATTACTAATAATTAATCATTTTATTAGGAAAAATACGTCGCTCAGGAGCGATGCGGTTAATTCAGTGACCACTTTTAACTCATCTGAGAAATTCGATGAGCAACCTAACCACTGCGTGTCTGTAGGACATTTAGAGGAGCTTAAAGTTCACTATCCATTGTTTCTCCATTCGAACATATAAGCAACCATGTCTAAATATGATGTCATTCTTTAAAAATGCTTCCATCCACATTACAAAAACCATAATTTACTTCTCTTAAGTATTCTACTAACCACTGTGAAAATATAGTATTAAAACATAGTTCTAACCGTTTACCTTTATGTGGACGTAACTGTACTTTTAACCTGTTCGCCTAGGTGACCCACCCTCTCATTTGACCCATTAGTTTGAACCTTTGGTTTGACCCCTTACCTTAATCCTTTTGTTTAACTCCTTAGTTATGTTTTTAACATTCTCTTTTGATGTGATTCCTCAGAATGGTTGTGAGATCTTGCTAGATATAGTCCTTTCCAAATTTAGGGTGGGTCTTCCGAACTCATCGGCTACCCCTGACACGCCGCTGATTTTTAAAGGTAGTTATAGTACTTAATGTTACGGATTCGTATTTAGATAACCCTGTTGAGAGGTTACGGTAAAAAATAGAGAAGCAGAAAGGAGATGTGATTGTATCACTGAGTTTCTATTGTAATGAAGTATTTTGTTGATAAAGATTTAGGGTAGTTTGATGCCGATATGATACATGTTATTAAAATTATGTTGAATTCTGCATTGATGCAACTATAATATACAGGGCGTTCCATTTGAAAAATTTGAGAACAGTAACGATGCGCAAAACTTTATCACCCTGTACATCTTTTACAGATAATTTGGAACTAAACACCATGCAATATAGCAGCAAGACTATAGCAATTATGGTGTAAATTTTAGCTTATTATCTTACCTTAATAACACAGAAATATGACAAAGTGGGCCGTTTTTTATTACAAAAATGTAAATAGCTCCCTTATTTGTAACTCTAGAGGCATAGTGCTTCGTATCTTTTTTCATATATGCATTAAGGCTATCAAAATTTGTTAAAATATATAGGATGTTCCATAATAAAAAACATAACATTGATATGCCATTGTAATACGAATCACCCTGTATATTTGAAAATGATTTTAGCAGACCCTCCTATTATTTATCTGTAATTTTTCGTAATAATTCTGTTCTATCTCTAATAATAACTTCATAATCTTTCGTCCACGGAATCTTGGGCCACCCTGAATGCAATTAAAAGTGTTTGAATATTTTTTAATACATTTTCTTATAAAACTATTGATATTATTATCGGAAATTCCCCTAAAAGTTACATCGATTCAAGTAAAACTGGTATTCCGATATTGAGAAACACGCCTTATACGAGAAAACAATCGAAGATACGTAAAATATGTACAGACGCTTTTTGTGCAGAATTTACCTCTCTCTAATCTTTAGAATTTAACATATCGATATATTAATGAAAAACTTTCTGTCAATTTCTTAATCCTTCATTCCAGCCACGCCCTATATATACAATAGTTTCAGTTTATTATAGAATATAGAATTTCAAGAAAATTATTTTCTATGTAAGAACCCTGGCGACTCACTAAGGGAAGGTTAAGTCATTTTCGTGTCAAAAATCTATAACTTCCATGTTTTTAAAAATATTTACGCGATTTTTTTTCTGATAATCTTGGGTATATATGCTTTAAAATAATATACAC
>JAHWXV010572182.1:0-10972 GCA_024586415.1 Phrixothrix hirtus | reverse complement strand
TATATATATATATATATATATATATATATATATTATATATCTCGTAGAACCTTGATAATTCGTCACGTTTGCGGTTTGAAAGGTGATGCATTACATAAATAGATGAACTAAGGAATAGACATGTCTATAGTCACGTGTAAGATTAAGAATAACAGAATAAGCGCATGTTATATACGAACGAAAATCGATTACTTAAGTGTAATACGATATTCGTTCCATTAATGCGTTAAGTGGCATGGTCCGAGCTAGGTTGTTGTCATGGTTAACGTTACAGTCTAGTATTAGGGAGATGCTGAATACGACCCCGAGGTCGCCTGCTCTGATTCAAGTGCAGCAAGTTTCTTGAGTTAACAGATACATCCCTTCTTAGCTGAATGCCGGGGCAGTATTCGCGCTAATTCCTATTCCCGAATCTTCTTCTAAAACCCATCTTTGCCTTTAGGTATCCTTACTTTCCATTGTTGGCTGAAGACAAGTCTCAGTTAACCCTATACTAGCCGTTCTTTGCGGGGGAATTGTATAACATTAATATTTCTATACATTCTTTAAACAGTTTACATTATATGTTGTAATCGTAAATATTCTGACCTAAACATTCTAACAATTTTTACTATAATTAAGTATTGTACATTTTATAGTACACTGCTTAAAATAAATGTATATTTTACATATTTATTAAATATAATTACATACATACCAAATGACATCCAAAAATTTTGATTATATTATTATATTAATTTTTATTTGCCGTTCTTTTACTTTTACTTCATTAATTTTTGAGGTGACGAATTATTGAACATGACGATATATCGGGTTTCTACTGTACCTACGTTTCAAACTAATTTAATTTGTAACTTTAGTTATACGGAAACTTGTGAAGTTTAATAATTCTAGTGACACAAATATAATATAAGACACGTTAAAAATTGTAATAAGATGGACATGACGTTCATAATATTTTGTCTTCAAGAAACGTTTCTAGATTATCATTACATTATAAACAGGGAAGAATAAAGGATTGCACTTTTCCATAACTTATTATTTGGAATCGTATTAAAAGATATTTTTAGTAATATTTTTTTGAACCTCTAATGACAATGAATATAAATTATTGTGAGATTTCTGTGTCGTTTAGAAATTACATACGTTCTCGTTATTTTCATCCAATTTCTGATATTTATTTCCCCAAGGTTTTATCTAATATTGTCATGTCTATTTCGAGAGTTTTTCAAGCAAGTTTAAGGTTTCCACAAATTACTTCTAGTTTGTAATTTAGAAGGGTCATAACGTGAGCTGCCAGTATTCTCCTATTTCTGCTTTGATACTGATAAAAATCTTTTATTATATTTACGACGTAACTCAGTACAAACGACAGTTTTAGGCTATACAGTTTTAAAGAACTTTTCTGTAATTACATATTTATTTCGAACTAAATTTTTTTTAATTGCAGCTTCTGCTACTAAAAATATTCTGTTATCAAGACAAAAATAATGCGGTAAACACTTGATCGTTTCACTATAATTTACTTGCTCAATCAATTGTTTCTGAAGCATTAGGTCAAAATCACTGAAAAGGGTGTAATACTCTAAAATTTTACAGAAAAAATGGAAAAATTGCTTTCAAATTAATAAGCGACTCTTTTTACACTATAATATAAAATTAGTTTAATGTTTATGTTTTATTTAAAAATAAAAATAATTTTTTTTATCGAAATTATTATTATAAATTTGAATAACATATCTACAAAAGTGATATATTCTGTATAACCTACAAACAATGTAATTAATTTGAAAAATGTTTATAAAAAGACTTGTAATCGTAAAAACAGGGTTAATGAAAATAGTTAAATAGTTTTATGTTGATTTTAGCTTGAAAACGACTAACTTTTTGCACATATCACATTAATTTCATGATAATAAAAATGAAGTTGTGTTTGAAAATTTTCCACGCTCAAAATTATTACATTTTATAAAAAAATACTTCAGAATTATAATTATTAATTGAAAATTCTATAATTAATTATCGATTGAGATTATAATCTATTTATTATTAATGTTGTGAGAAACAGTAGTTGTGTAAGCGCGAGTAACAGCTATAAATATCGTAATAACATTACTATAATGGTGGATAAAGTCAGCTTCACAGTGTACAGAAAGTTTTATGAATTCGTTTTCCTACATGTTATCAACTATTTACTCTTTATGTATCGAACTTACTCTTTATATAGTAAAGCAATTTCAATATGACTAAGGTTTTTAATTTTTGCTCTCTTAGTAAGAGGTTTCCGCCAAGTTTCCTATGTAATAATCATGTAGTTATGTAGCTAAGCCATATCGAAGATTTTCTTTTGTTGACAGTTGTGTTAATCATAGTGTATCGCGGGGTGATGTACCGAACTTTGTTGCACAGCGTGTTATCATGTACAGAAGGTGAAATATCTTTGTCGACTTCATACTCAATTTGGAGAAGAATCTTTGACGTACTCAGGTATTTTAATTGTGTAACTCATGTAAGAGCGTCCATATACGTGTAGCAAATGCTTTTGATGCTTCAACACCTTGTAATATACTATATGGATTGAATATTCGATCTGATCTTATTCGAACAAACTGACGAATTTCAATGGGTCATACTAAAAGTTAGCTTTCGTAGCATACAAGTTATCGTTCATGGCGAGCTTCATTTTTGCAAAGTTAGCGCACTGAGTCCCAAAAAGCCTATTTGATGAACAAAGACAGAAACAAATTGTGATTTCTCAGAAACATTTCCAACGTTTTTAAAATGAAGGAGACGATTTCTTGGTAAGCATCATAACAGTCGATGAGTCCTGGGTTCACCACTACATCCCAGAAAATAATCAGGCTAGCATAGTCTAGCGTTACTCAGATGCTCCGCCATCCAAAATTTCAAATCTCAACAATCGCTAGGAAAAGTGATAGCTACACAGTTCTGGAAAATTCACGGTCCAATTTCTTTGAATCTCTTAAGAGAACAAAGAACAATAAATGCAGTATTACAATCAACTAGTCCTACGAGTACAAGAAGCTATAGGAACCTAACAACGGGGACTGTTTAATAAAAGTGTAATCCACATTCTGCCCTTTAACTCAAAATACGTTCACCTTATTGGGATGGGGGCGTACTTCATGTTCCTTACGATCCCAAATCGTCGCCTAGCGATTATCACTTATTTGGTTCACATAAAAAGTACTCAAGAGGGCAGACATTTACATCAGATGAGAAGGTAATTGAAGCAGTGTAAACCGGACTGCACACGCAACTAAAGAACTTCTACTACATTGGCATCCAAAAATTTCCTGAGCGATGGAATAAATGTATTTTGAAGCCATGGTATTATTTTAAACAACAATATCTTTTCACTAATTTAGTATTTTTGTAACTGCTGTAACAATAAAAAGTTTGGGTCATATAAAACTTACGTAGAATCAAATATATGTAAATATTTGAAAAACAATAAAGAAATAGAAGCTACATTATTGATCAAAAGTATAGAAATTTGTTAAATCTATGTCATTTTATAGTTTTATAGCATAATTTAATTGCGTATGATATTTATGGTACATGACATGTGACAATTAAATTAAATCAAAGTTGTTAATTTAGTGACAATTCAAACACAATTTTATTTGAGTAAAAGTTTTATTTTATATTAAATACTCGAATAAATCCTCACCAGCAACTAAACAAAACTTCAACCGGTAATAAAAATTTCTTCGCACGCTGGCTAACCGATAGCAACTTATTTGGTTAGCCTCTTGAATAGTTGCTCCTTCAGCTCTTCGACGTTGTTGTAAGTCTATCCATTATAAAGACCATCATGTAAATGCCCTCATAGAAAAAAATCATTTGACACTAAACCCTGTGACCTGTGTGACCAAAGAACTTCTTCGCCCCTACCGATCCAATGATTAGGGAAAGTATTATTTAAATAATCTCTCATAAACAGAGTATTGTGAAGTGAGTACCCACTATGCTGGAACCGACATTAATAATTTAAACCCAAATTATATATTGCTGGTACTACAACTTCCTGCAACAAGTTTAAATATTTTATGCCATGTTGGATACCTCGTTAATTAATCCAAATCACGTAAGAATCAACATTAGAAAAATTAAACAAATTTACATTTATTTCATTTTTCTAAAAACTGTGTAAGTAAATAGTATATAACGGTATTTTAAACCTAACCCAGTTTCGTAATTAATAAAAAAGGATAGCTTGGGAAATTATAAACTTTAAGCAAGTGTAAAGGTTACGTTCGCGAAACAAGCATAAACATTTCAAAGTTAGTAAAATAAACTAAAATTACTCAAGAAGGCTTTTAAAGTCGTAAAAATAAAAATCTTGAAAGAGCCACTGTAAAATAAATCACCCGTAAACCAAGTGCGTTGTATAAAAAATTACATAGGAATAAAGTACCCGACGGCTTCAAACTGAATACGAACCAAGGTCAGTTTGAACTGTAGCCACTGTTTCGCCAAAAAACCAGGAAAGGAAACTAAGAGAAAATTAATAAAAAGCCTAGAACATGATAAACCCACAATTTTTTTCATAAAAGATCAAAGTTATTTTGGCAATGGGTTGATTAATGACTGACTTATAACATGTAAGTAAAAGAACCTAACGCGACGTCCTCTACAGCACAAAGTCAAATAAAGCGATTTCAAACTCGAAAGTAATTGCAAAAACTGTCGGAAGTTTACCGACTTCAAACTCGACTTAAAAAACGATCGCAAATAGAGAAGACAGAGGAATGGCAGTATGAACAGTCCAGTCGCCTTCAAATCAAAACGGAAATACCGAAAATTCTGCATGGACAGCAATCTCGTGGCGCAACGCGAAGCAAATTTCAAAACTGCTGCAACAATTTTCCAGTACATATATTATTACCATTAAAATAATATAAACACAAATAAGCTAAGTAACAACTTATTAGAACTGGTAACATCAAATTAACAGGAAACGTTAAATTTTAAATTCACCTTCAAAGTACTTTATTTTTAGTTTAAATTCAAATTTGCGATCTAGGCTTATTACCTCAGACTCGTTTAACCATTGGCCATATTTGTTTACATTTCATTTGATCGAAATCTGGGGTAGTATCCTGAAAAGATCATTGTATTCGTTCCTATCTTGTAAGATTAAAGGTTGTTTGTATAAATCTATTTCCCAAATTGATATTTGGTTTTTCAGAATACAAGTATTAACTTGAAACTTTTTATATAATTATTGAATGGAATTGTTGTTTGGCGGGGAACTAAAAAATAAATAAAATTAATAACGAATTTACATTCAAACTTTCAGGCGAAATAACAGAAATGTAAAACTATTGTTTTGCAAAGAGGCTCATTGGTCCCTAGGATCATAACAAATCCTTAAAATTACGTTTGTTACCAAAAACTACAATCAGTTTACGTTTAATTAAAGTAAATTAGTTAATTATAAAAGAGTAATTCTTCAATCTGCCAAACGGTAACCAATGGCCATTAAATCAATCTGGAAAAAAAGGGTCCAATGATACAAGGACCTATAATATCAGCCCATATATTGTTCCTTCTACGATATTGGCTATTAGTTGGCACCACTAGATGTTGATTTGTCTATTAGGTTTACCGTTTAGAGTAAAAGCGTACTTGCCAGTGAATAACACCCTAGTGATAGAATATCTATCATTTTTTGCATTGTCCATCACTATTATACAAAAACTGCATTCGTTTCTCTTTGTCTTCTTCTTGGCGCCGTTCGTACTTGTATAAATTAAGATGAGGCCGTTGATTTTTAAAAATTTTGTGCGCTGTTATGTAACGCATATTTAAATTACCCTAACTAGAACAGCTTCGATATTTTCTGTTTTTCGAGTCAATTTTTACTTCCCACATGTACATAAATCGGCAACGGTACCTTTACTTTCTGGGCAAAGTAGTGCAAAATTAGCTCTGATATTTCTCGAAGATGATGCGCCATAACATAACTTAACAAAATTAACTTCTCTTGCGTAATAAAAAATTCACGATGTAATTCTTTTATGACAAACTCAATGATAAATTAACGATTTTTTTATTTAGTTATCATATGTCGTGGCTACTCATACTTTTCAAGAAATTCTTGATTTATTTTTTCTATTTTATTTTTACACTAGAGGAACTTATAAAATAAATCAGAATTGATTGTTGTAGAATTTTTAATTCTCTACAACTTTTATACGAGGGTCAAGCTGAATTTATTGAGAACCATATAATAATATTCACTTTTAATATCTATATTCTTTTACGTGTCAATTGATATATAACTTACAGAGGTTATTAAAGAGGTTAAACGTCAAAAAAGCATTAAGCGCTTATGAGTGCAAGTAAAGTTTAAATTCAGCGTTTAGTGAACAAATACTTTCCTTGGCTACAACTTACCGCTGGTATAAGGAATTCGAACGTGAAAGGACTTCTGTTCATCATCAAAAAGGCTCAGAACATCCTTCTACAGCTGTTACAAAAGAAAAAATTGCTGCTGTTAGAAAGGTAATTGCATATGACAATAAAGTGACCTATGCGGTAATAGAGTATCAACTTAGGATTGGATCCTCAGCAGTTAGAATAATAATACATCATCTGCATTTAAAAAATGTTGTTAGCCGTTTTGTGCCCCACAAACTTACAGACTTCCGAAAAGCAGAGTGTGCCCGAATTTGCTAACAAACTTTTAAATAATGACGGGCACCAAATTTTTTCCAAAATTGTAATAGATGATGAAACTTATATTACCTTGAGCGATATAGCAACTTGCCAAGAAAGTCGTGTATGAATTCATGAAGACGAAGCAACCCCGACAATAACAAATAACAAAGAGCAATGAAACAAATTATGTACGCAGTTTTTTTCAGGAGTACGGGCCTTGTCAGCGAAATTAAGCTGGATGGATAGAAGATAGTCACAGCGAAGTGGTACACAGAAAAATATTTGTTTAAAGTACTTAGTAGAGTTTCAGAGAAGTGAATTATGCTACACTATGACAATGCGTCGTCACATACAGCATCTACGACTCGGAAGTTTTTGGCCGATAGAAAAGTAAAAGTAATAAAACATCCACAATACTCACCAAACCTGGCAATTTGTGATTTCTGGTTGTTTTTTGGGCTTAAAAAACTCTGCAACGCAGAAAATTCTTGTCCGAGGTGGAGATTAATGTTGCCGTTCAAGACTATTTTGTATCCATTCCAAAATAGGACTGGTTGGGGGCTTTTAAGCAGCAGAAGGAAGGAATGGTATAGTGTATTATTACTGAAGAGAACTACTTTGAACATATATAAAAATATATTAATAAATAATAAATAAATTTCTGAATAAATTCAGCTTGGCCTTTCTATTTAATGTTTTGTTCAAAAACAAGTAAAGGAGCCAATATTCGCAAAAATTAATTTTTACATGTAAAATCCCTGTACTCACTAAACTAATTCTATACTTGGTATATACAGTGGTTTTTTTTATTCTTACATTTTAAATATTTAGTTTTAAAATGTGCTCTAGATACTTAAAATATTTGACCGTATGCAATAGTCCCAGTGAGGTGAAAACCAACTTTCAGAAGCATTAAAATTCTTCAGAGGAAACCCTGACAGTAAGTCGTTATGTCCCGTCACCACGTCTTTCTTCAGTGGAAACCGAAGATTACAAAGTAAGGAGCTCACGGAGCGGAAGGCGAAGTCGCGCTTCCGCTGATAAGTGAGCGGAGGCGTGTTCACTTCTTAGGGGAATTACAGAACCCCTGCTGCCCATATTTTCTTATTGACACGCCAGATAACGAAAGGATGCTGAGAAAAGCCTCATCCCAGAATAGGTATTCAGAATTGACTTCAAGTACTACCGATTTAGTGGCATGGATAACTTACAAGAACATTAATCATAGAAGTATAAGCATGATTACTATAACTTTATAGTATAGACGATTACTACGATAAATGTAGCCAAGATTTTGGTACTATAGAAAAACATAAATTTACTGAACTAGACTGCGTGTCGTTAACACTTAAATTCACAGACCCTTTTTCTAACGTAAGTAAAATTCCTGAGCAGTGTTTCCACTTATTCCTACCGCCGTCCTTCCACGTACATTTTTATTTATATCTGTACCTACTTCGTATTCTTAGCTGAAGAGGGGCATCGCTTACTCGTACAGTAGTGCTTTACTGCAGCTAATTTCTATTTAGTTATTTTAAATTAATTAATTTATACTGGCAAACGGTTTTTGATTTTTAAAAGTGTTCGGTATAGTACTTCTGTTTAGATAATTTAGTGTGTATTCTTAGAATTTCTACTTACATTTTCGGCCAAACTTTTTTAAATAACGGAATTGTATTAAATATGTACAAGTCTAAAGTATCAAATTTGATTAATAAAATTAATAAAAATGAAATGATTCAAATACAGTTAAGGTACACTTTAACTAAATCGATATTTCTTACAATTGTTTCAATAAATAGAATGAAAATGTATGAAAATATAATGTAAGAGCTATTCAATATTCAAGTTTTAATTTACTAACTAGATTTTCTAATGTCAAATATTGACGCAAAAAGCTTTGAAATTAATGTAATCTAACACTAAATTATTTTACTGCGAAAGCTTCTGAATTTTATCAAGAGGATTAAATCCGCTTGATTGATATTCCAACATTTTACACATATTAAAACTTTACACCTTTTACTAATGGAAGACAAGATGCAGTGTGTGTAACCTCACGTTCTTTGATTAACTTCATTAATAAGGCCCTCCAGCTGCTCAATTTTAAATGAGCAGTGAATCATGGAGTAATTGACCAGAATACCAAATACAACGTTTGGGCGCTTTGGATCTTCAATAATTACTGTATGTAATTAACAGAGTAATTAGCAGCATGATATTCGAGGATAGATTTTAATAATCGGCTAACAATTGCGATACGAAGTTGTTCCAATGTGTTGCATCAAAAATTAAAAAACCAAAATAACAATAACAATTTAATTATCACAGTATTTAGATAATGGATTAGGTTGATTACAATTGAGAAAATATTTATAATTTGTTGACCAAAGTGATATAAATAAATATATGTTACCTGAATGGATACAAATCAAACAATTCAGAGGCGCCCCTCTTCTGGAAGCCAATGTATGTGGAATAGTACCAAGTCGCCGGATGCAGATTAGTTGTAGATGGATACCGAAATAAAGAGTAAACCTTTTCTATTGATTTCGAATTCATTGGAAAGAAACTTAAACAAGTAATCCATTCAATCTTTCAAGCAAAACTTACAAATATATAGGCCAGTTGCGGTCAAATTAAACAATTGAAAATGGCAGTATGAATGAAGTCCAAGATATCATAATAATTTCAGTACAGTTCCTGAAATAACACTAATCAGTATCAAATATTATTTAAACAAGAGAAAAATTTAAGGTGGTTGTAATAATCGCTAAAATGTTTAAAATTTAGAAGTCAAAGGTAATTTTAATAGAAACAATCACCAATTTAGAAAAATTCCTCTCCATTTCCTAAAATCGAAATAATTAGTCTCCCATATGTTTAGAGATCACATGGGGAGTAAACCAAAGGTTTAAAACTTGCTGGGGTCCCGTAATCGGTGATCAATTCTGTTCCCAGATTTACTAGAATTCGTAACCTCTAGATAATTTCTTACCATATCAAATTAAAGACATAGTCTAATCGAACATATTAAATTGGCCCATCGGTGCCAATTATAGATTATAAATCAATGTCGCTGTCAACGTATAAAGATTGACGATATCATACAAAACAAAGAAACTCACCTGGAAGTAATTTATTTCAATTGCTTAGCTAAATAACCATTTTGACCTGATCCTCAATGCTCTTTTTGCAACCAAATTTTCTCCCAGAGTCTCCTATTACTGATAACTATAAAATGAATGAATTAATTAATTTCGGATTTTGCTCATCTTATAAAAAAACTAATTCCAAAACAACCAAAGTATGAGTACTTTGAGGTCGCTAGCTACTTCTTCATTTTATTAAATATGTATATGTAATGACTATACAGGATTTCCCAAATTCGACCCTTTCATAGGATATCTCGGTAACTGTTGACCTAAGCCAAAAACTAATTAAGTACTTATGGGGCCGATTTTAGAAATAATAATCATGGTGTAAACAGAACTCAAAGGTTTCAGTTGATCTCGAGATACTGATACTATTCAAATGAGGTTTGAATGTATCCTCGGACGAGTAACTATTCGAAAGACGATCGAATAAACACTGATTTAATATCCGGAAAACAAAGATATTTATATGATTCCCAAACTGATTTCTATGACAAAGAATAAATGCACTTATTGACGTTTTTCGTTAAAAATACCGGATAATTAAATATTTTAAAGCAAATAACTGCTACAACTTGATTAATAATTACTAACAGTAAATTTGAATACAAAACAATTACGTAATTCATGGCGGAAATGCTAAAATAAACAAAAATATGTTTACAAGGTGCGCTACAAGCTAAATCAAAAATATAAATTATACAACTTATTATAAGGGCTAATAGAACACTGAAAATCAATAGACATTTTGAATACTAATTAGAATAAGTTAAGTACATCGGTTTTAAATCATATAACTTTCCTATTTGTGACGTATTATAAGTATGTGCACATATACAAGCGATATTACAACTTTTCATTGAATTATTTACATGCGGAAAGGTCAAAGTGTATGAACGCGTAACCTAAAAAATGAATGTTTACCAAACAAGAACGGTTTATCTTTATGTTGCTGTATAACCTTTGATAAAAACGTAATTAAACTAGTTTATACAAGGATAAACCTGTTTGCAGACGGAAGCGTTGTTAATATGTGTGTGTGTGTGTGTGTGTGTGTGTGTGTGTGTGTGTGTGTGTGTGTGTGTGTGTGTGTGTGTGTGTGTGTGTGTGTGTGTGTGTGTGTGTGT
>JAHWXV010572149.1:0-14589 GCA_024586415.1 Phrixothrix hirtus | reverse complement strand
AAGTGAGTTACGTACACATAGTTACAGATAGTTTACAAAATAACATTTCCGTCCCTTGAATATGGCCTTATTCAAGCAATGGGAAAAGGACTAAGCAAATTTACTGGCGCTAAAATTAGAGTAGTCTATGCTTGGACACCGTCAACGCAAGTATGCGTCCACGATTTCCTCAGACGATATGTATTATTGATCTCCCGTTACGCGGGAAGATTTAAGTGCCTTTATTAGGTCAACAGTAAGAAGCCAGAGAATAATAGCAAAGGGGGGTAACTCAGTTTGAGTTGTTGAATTACCCAAAATGATCCGTCGGGGTGGCGTATAGATTCCCGCGTCTGCGAAAGAACTTCACACGTCCAGAAAAACTGCTACGGCGTGAAACGTGCTGAGTAATTCCTAGAGATTTACGATTATATGTCTTAGGTCGGGCCTTCCAACATTTGACACTATGTTGAGTCCCTAAACACACCGAACGTTTTCTTTTAACACAGAGCCAACACACGGCCGATTTTACTGTCTCTATGACACGGCAAATGCGTACCCGCTTTTGAAGAATATGTCACCAAACCCTATCGGATTTTAGGAAATTATGTTTCTCTGTCACACTTCTGGCACAATTGGATTTTTAATCGACACGGACGTAAAAGAAACGCGTCTATCGTGTTTTTTTATATCCGATTTTTAAAAACCCAACCAACTTATTTAAGTTTCTCTCCCGAAAAAAAAGGAAAAGCCTTATCTTCCGTTTTTGTCTACAACAACCCCGTTTCTAAGAAACAAAACCACGGCGGCAACTTAAGGAAAAAAGATTTTGTCCTTTATTAGCGGACCGCCACCAAAATCTGACAAATTATTATAATGAATTTATTGTATTGCACTATAGTTCTAAAATTTATTACTTGATACATGTTAATGAACAAGATGATATACAATTTATATATGTATTAAGAAGAACGAATATATTATTTTTGATATTTATATTGTAATTCACATATTTTCAGGTAAAATTGGTATTGCAATAAATTCAAATTGGTTTGAACCTAAGACAAATTCCAAAAATGATGTAGATGCGACAGAGAGATCTCTACAAATGGCGGATAGTTCGATTTATATATTTGTATTATAAATTAACGAAAATGTATTAAACTGAACTTAGTCAACTGAAATATGTTTTACGTCACCTAAATAAGGGATACAACGATTCTTCAAGTGCACCAGCTGCTGAAACGAAGAAATTGGTGAATTCTAGCATTGGGTGACAATTGATAATTTGAAGACCATATAAAGATATGAAATTGCTAAAACTTGATTTAAACGCTGCTATAACAAAATATGATTAATACTTAGTAGAAATAATACTGTAAAGAACTAGTTAATTGTTTTAGAAGCCTTTATTTATATTCACTCACTTATTATTATTTATTTACAAGAATTCAATTTAACATGCATTTTAGAGTACACTAGTAATAATATATTTATATTTGTTTATAACTGCTTTTTAATAAAACAAATTTCTTAGAAAAACTCAACTGCAGGAATGTAGGGTGCTATTTTTATAGGAACGATATATTCCGCAACGTTCGAGAATATTAAGGAATACAATTACACATAATGACGATGTTATGAATTTCAATGTCACGGCTCATTGTTGTAACCTTGAATTTATTTAGGTATCAATGACAGTAATGAGTAATTCGTGATTACATCAATTCTTTTTGTTCTATGGAATTTTCTAGAATGTTCCAGCGTCTTCTGCAAAATTATTGTTACAATAGCTTTGCAAAAAATCTTAACTTAATAACTGAACAAAAAGTTTCTGAACTAATCAACTCGAACAAACGCAACGGTCCGAAGAAAATATCTATCCATCATTTTTAGATTTGGTTATCCATTTAGAGCTGCAAATAATCGACAATGTAAAATATTTCTGTTATAAATTTTAAATAGTATTGGAAATTAGGTCAAACTGACGGGCACTACTGTTCATTTATTAGAATTAGATTGGCAGGTACATTTTCATTTGTATGTTTTGCATGTATTTCTGCTTTCATTTTATTTATACACTTTTGCTGAAAAATTAAACAAGATCTGTTAGAAATTAAATTTTAAATAAGGGACATAAAACTAATTAGGTATATTGAAAATAAAAAGTAAATCGTGGTGGGGGCAGAAAAGTTTACTGATAAAAACAATGGCTTGTATTAACAATTTTAAGGTTGTGAGTCACATTGCTGTCGATCCCAGAACAATGGTTTCAGATTTAATTATTAAAAAAATGTGAAAAATTTATTCCAATACTTCAGATACAACTGTTGTATAAGACAATCATTTAAGTTACAACTTTTATAGTTCTTATGACTTAGGGTCCTGATGTATGTTCCACTCGTTTGCAACTCGTTGAGAGAATTCAATCCTGCAAAGATGAGGATGATAAAAAAAGTTTATTACAGAGAGAAGGGTCACAAATTACGAGCAACGCTTTATTTTGAATTGCTTAGAGAAAGCTCCAAAGGACTCTCAATTCTTTCCTTTGATTGTCAAAAGAGCTAGATTTTGGCAAAATCACCTAATCAGTAGGCATATCATTCCCACCAAATTTATTTGTATATCTTTACGGTTGTGAAAGGGCATTTGTGTGTCAAAATAAAGCCTTCTACAGAAAATGAATATATCAAGGAGCAAAACGAAATTTCTTCCTGTATACTATCTGAACAACTGATTATTAAAACATACGGACAATAAGATTAATGTGTGATGGATGTGGGGAACAAAATATAAACACAAAATTAGTTGGAACGTGTAGTAACTGATGATGAAAGCAAAAAAGTTCAATCACTACTGTTTGCAGAATAAAACTTATATTTCCTGTCCATGAACATTCTTTCACAACCGCTGATCGTGTGTTTGGGAACAGAAAAAGCAATTATAAAATTGAACATAGTCAAGAATCCGAAAGCGTACCTTGAAATTATTTCCAAATATGGAACCGTGGGTAATGATGTTGAAGCATACGACTGAAAGGAATCTATAATAAGACGGTTACATCGACTGCGTCTTGGTATTTTGCTTTTCCTCAATTGAAAAGACTAATGATCACCAAGGATATAAATTCGCTGGGTCTTCTATATGTGAGAAAACTGCATACAAAAATAATTTGTGAAAAAAGGGAAAGAGTAAAAGATATTAACGCTACTACTGTTTTAAAACAGGATACACCTAAAGAGAAACAAATCAGTAGTGTTGCTCCTTTGAAAATTGGAGAACTGATGATTGAAATTTTACAAATCCGTTTTAAGTAAGAGTACAAAACATAGTAAAGAAACAGTTGAAACTGATAATTTTGAGGAAGCACCTATCATAATCGTGTAATATATTACAGTTTTAACAGTATCAATGTAATAAGTTTAATAATTAATAAATAATTTCGTAAATAATTAATATCTATTATTATCTTCGTGTTTTCTATTCGTTGAATTCAGTACGTTACGTTTCAACACATACAGGGTGTTTCACGAGGTAAGATTAAAAATCTCACGACGTATTCCTCAGATAAATTTTAATCCAAAATTATTTACATGAATGTGGTTGACAGGTTTTGTTCACGTTCCGCGCCTAATAAACCAATATTTTTTTTAAATTTGCCACTGTATGTTCTGAGTAACGGCGTGGTTAGCAGGTCAACGGAAAATAATAAATAAAAAGAGTTTCCTGTCGGATAAAACACGAGAGATGCGTTTTTCTATGATCCGTGACGATTGGGAAATATGTAATAGAAATTAGATTGACAGTTGAGGCAGTTTTTCACATCTGGTGGATTTCGTCGGTGTATAATTAGTAATAACTCGTCGCGAGACCCCCCGCGCGTGGCAGTTAATACACGCGTAGTTTGTACTTGAAAGAATCAGTCGTGTGCGCGGTTTCTTTGATTGAAGTGTTCGAGTGTGTATAAGGACTCCGCAAATGTAATATGTCGGAATATCAGGCCTTAGAGATTGAATAGTGTATCTCTAGGGATTGACCGGCTATTTCCACCCCGGTTGAAGCTTTATTGGATATGTTAGGTCACTATACGGGTGCAGCAATCCATAAATAAATCTCGATTGGCGACTCTGGTCGAGGGCAATCAAGAAACCTGGAAAAGTGACGAATAAGACTAAGGCACCTTTTATAATATTGTTATTTTGCTTCCCTTTTGTTTGACTGTGAAGGGCGTAAGCGAAATATCAACGCATATCGGCGAGAATCCAATTTAATTTGACGTCCCGGTTGCCAACTTTTGTAGAGACCAGGTTATACCTTCCCGTTGCGAGGGGGCCTCTTAATACAAACCTCCTGTCCAGCTTATGGGCGCATATCTGTGGGGTCTGTATCTAGTATATTTAACCGTAATTTTAGTTATAGTAGATTAATTAGTTTTCCACGCACTTCTTGAATTAGGCCACATTCAAGAGACGGAGAAGTTACCTGTAAACTTTTATGTCCTGTTCTTTTTGTGTGTATGCTCAAAAAGCCATTTCTTTAGCTATAGATATATCGTATTATTCAACTAGGCTTGCATTTTGAACTTGGAATAAGTTAATAGTTAATGCTTTGTATTTCAGGGGATATGTGTCAGTTAAGGTACCTTTCCATTTAGCTACGGTCTTAATTTATTTTATTATTTGGGGCCCTAGTAAGAGGTAACCCGGGACAACCTAGCTATAGGCCACGCAACTGTTCTTTCCTGTTC
Organism: Phrixothrix hirtus; assembly: GCA_024586415.1. Taxonomy (NCBI): domain Eukaryota; kingdom Metazoa; phylum Arthropoda; class Insecta; order Coleoptera; family Phengodidae; genus Phrixothrix; species Phrixothrix hirtus. The sequence continues at coordinate 9,863 of JAHWXV010572149.1, read as the reverse complement.
CGAGAAACAGTTCTATTCAGTATACGGCCCACCAGGAGCAGTGGCGTCTTTCTCTATATATTAGAGGGCGGACAGTGCTAGTGCAATTTATCTGAACCCTCTCTCCTTCGAGAAGCTAGTCGGACGTCAGTATCGTTGTGGGGTGTAACGCCTAACGCGCCTGTTACAATAATATGATTGACATCCCTACGTGAGGTTTCGAAACTACCATCGTAACAGTTCGATAGATTTACTACATATTTGTAAATCACCACTGTAGCGTTCAACTAGACTTTAATTTGATACCTTAACGTGAGTATGTCACGAGATTATCATTTCAGAGTAATAATTTTGACGTTTGAGGGTAATTTCATCTTTAAATTAAGTTTATCGTTTTAGTACTGAGGTTTGGAAAAAAATTCATTTTTTCTAGTGATTTATTGCTTCATAAGTATGTCATTTTATTACTGACGCTTGGCAAGAAAATTCATTTCTTTCTAGTAATTTATTATTTCGTAGGTTGATCATTTTAAAATTGACGTTTGTTGAAAGTTCTATTGTCAGTTAAGTTGTCATTTTGAGTGACGGCATTTTGTTTCTTGAATACAGGTTATTTATTACATACAGGGTACTACATAGTTAGTCGAATATTTTTTTTGCGCCATTTTCAAATAACTGGTGCTAGCGAACTGATTTGAGTTTCTGCAGAACGTTATTAGAGCCGAATTCTGTTCTCGATGAAGAACTACGTTAGTTATCTTTATGTAAAGTCCTGCATAATGGCTAGTACAAATTTTCGAAATAGTTTTGGAAAATTATTTGCTTCAAAGTTAGTCCGTGAACTTCATTTTGAATTTAACACTTGGTTATTAAGCATTATAAATAAGAGAGACTGTGATTATGGGCTACATGTTGCATATTGTCTTAATGGCATTGCCACAAATCCATTACGAATTACGTAGAGGTGATTTATCAATTGAAGGCGATTTATTCACGCCGAAGAAGCGTCTACAAGAGGTTCTTCTAAAAAAAATTGGTTGTTCCTACATCAACGGAGTATCCATTTACTTTTGCCGAGGATTCGGATGCCATTACCGATGATTTGACAATTGTAGGGCAGAAAGTAGAGGTTCTCAAAAAGGGCATACCTCAGTCTCAATTATCCGAAATCGAAACTTTATAGCCATTTTGCGCCTTCGAATTTCACATTCTAATCCAACTTCTGACTCGGAGAGATTGTTAAAAACCGACTTTATGGTAAGGTTAACTACCGTGATGAACAAATACGAGGAACTTTCGTATATTTTTGTTCCTCAAGTGGACTTATCAGAACTAAAAGACCTGCAGAACAAGGTTGAAAAGATCGAACCTAAGGTGGAAGCGGAAGTTAATTCTCTCAAACCTTCTTTTTCAGAGGCTAACCCCCATCCAGTATAAACAGTACGGTTGAGACGAAGGTGATACCATGTGTTGTTCAGAAAGCTACCTCCGTGGCGAAATGGAATTTACATTTTTCAGGAAATAAAAATGTCTGTATAAGAGTTGAAAGCTGCTCGAAGTGTAACGGATAACCAATTGCTTGTACAGGCTATCGATTTATTCAGCGACAATGCACTCGTATGGTTTAGACCGATCCATTCTGAAGTTGACAATTGGCCTCGTTTAGTTAATGCATTCAAAGAAGAATTTCTGCCTTCCAATTATGATGACAAACTCTTGGATGAGATCAAGTAAAGAACTCAAGTACAAAACGAAAGTATTGGCATTTATGTTGCTGTTATGAGGAATTTGTTTAGCCGCTTAAGCGAACCACTGCCAGAAAAGGCTCAATTACGCATTTTGATTCGTAACATCATATCTTTTTTTTAAAAAACAATTAGGTTTGATCACGGTCACGTCCATTCAAGAAGTAATCGCGCTGTGTCGAAAAGTTGAAGCGACTAAGGACTCCGTCGACTCTTTTATACCTCCATCTCGTCGACGTTCCGAACTCGAACCTGACTTGGCATACGTAGAGGTACCGGCATCTCTAAATGTGATGTCCACGGGCAAAGACAATTTGATACCCAGGAAAGCTAATCCCCAGGTTAGGAGAAGTTCCTCTGGATAAGGAGTTAAGTGTTAGAGATGTACGCAGTTTGGGAGCTTATGGTCAGAGACTGTCAGATGTCGCGTTCCAGGTTATTTTGTTTCCGCTTTGGGAAAACGGACGTCAGCGTTCGTACTTATCCTAGCTGCTCTGTAAATAATCCGAAAACCTAAGTGGTGAGGCAATAAAGAGCCGTTTTACTTCACGCAGCTTTCTTAATTCGGTTCGACCTTTTCAAAATATAATGGATTCTACGAATCTTGTATACGATCGGCACAAATCCATCTTAGATTATATGTTAGAACAAGGGTTGGGTGATAAACGACGCTATGTTGAAATTGACATTTTGGAAATACAGCTCCAAGGTTTGCTGGTTTCTGGTGCTACCCGCACAATTTTAGGCAGTGCTGGATGGAAGGCGCTATATTCACTGAAGTTGGTGCTGAATAAAATAAAAATGGTCCAATGACATGTGGCAAATGGAAATTCTGTAGCCAGTGTTGGTACGGTTTCGTTACCGCTTGGTTTGTGTGGAACAATAGCCACCCTCAATGTGTTAGTTATACCCGGAGTACCCCATTAGGCGTTGACTTCTGGAAGGCCATTGCTATTGTACCAGACATATTCAAAGGAGAATTTCATTTCTCAGACGCTCCTGTTTTAGATGCGGTTGTGTCTCCATCAAGATACATATAACAGTATAGTGAGTTGACTCATGAGCAGAAAATTCAGTTGGAATCTTTAATCGATAAACACCTTCGGTTCACTACTGACATTTTAGGTTGTGCTAGGGAAGCACAGTATTAATACTTCCTCTCCCTCTATTAAACAACGATACTATCCAGTTTCTCCGATGATTCAAAAACAAATCAACATATAACTGGACAAAATGCTTGACGTAGGTGTGATAGAGAAATCTACAAGTGTGTGGTCGAATCAGATTCTGTTCGTTAAGAAAAAGTACAATTCTTATCGGTTCTGGGCTTTAAGAAGTTGAATAAAGTTGCCTAGAAAGATGCTTACCCCTCCCTTATGTTTCGTCGATTCTAGATCATCTCCGGGATGCTTGATACATCACGTCGGAATACTGGCAGATTCCGCTGGAGGAAAAGGCGAAGCAATATACAGCATTTACTGTACCACTTAGAAGGTTGTTCCAATTCAAAGGGATGCCCTGTGGTCTATCAAATGAGCCAGCTACGTGGCAAAGACCAATCGACGGTGTTAGGTCCGGAACTTGAACCTTATGTATTCGTTTATTTGGATGACGTAATTATTATTTATCCACCTGATTTTGAGAAACATTTGAGAATTGTAGTGGCCGTGAGGACTCGTTTGACCGGCGAAGGCTTAATATTAAGCAAGCGCAAGTGTAAGATTCGTCTAGCCGAGCTTAAATATTTAGGTTATGTTGTAAATTCGAAAGGTTTACTAGTTGATCCAGACAAAGTGGCAGCCATTTTTAAGATTCCCACGCCCAGGTCTGTACAGGAAGTCCGTCGAATAATTGGCATGGCTTCATGGTATCGACGTTTTATTCCTAATGTTTCCACCATCGTCGCACCACTTTCTTCCCTCACGAAATGCTAAATTTGGTTGGTCCTAACTTTGTGAGGCCGCTTTGAATTCAATTAAGACTTGTTTAGGCTCCGCTGCTATTTTGAAGTGTCCCTATTTTTCGGTCCCTTTTTATTTGCAGACCGATGCTTCTGATTTCGGTGTTAATGCAGTATAATTGATGGGCAAGAACGAGTGGTTTGTTATTTAAGTCCTACTCTTGAAAAGAAGGAGCGGAAGTATTCCGTAACGGAGAAAGAATGTCTCGTAGTCTTATGCGCAATTGAAAAACTTAGGCTGCTTGTTGAAGGTTCCCGTTTTACGGTTGTTACAGATCACTATTCTCTGGTTTTGCTACATAATTTGAAAGATCTGTCAGGTCGACTAGCTCGATGGGAAGTTAGTCTCCAACAGTATGATTATGATATTATTCATCGGAAAGGCAAGGAACATCTGGTTCCGGATACCTTGACCCGAACAGTTCCAGTGATTGACACCTTTAGTGCCACTGCTATTCCGGAAGATAAAATGAACCTGGATGTATCTTCGGCAGATCCTCCTGATAGGTGGACCGCGACGATGCTTAAGTTGGTAAGCGCTGATACTATTTGGTATAACCTATGGAAAGCCATTCATGAAAATCTATTCAAACACTTTCCGAATCGCTACCCAGTGTTGAGTGACGAGGAAGATAATTGGAAACGAGTGATTCTGAAGGCAGAACGTGTGGCGATTTTTAAGAGACATGACGAACCCGCAGTAGGTCACTTTGGCATCCAATATCCACAATCGGATTTCTCAACGTTATTATTAACCTAAGCTGAAGGTTGATGTAACTAGATACTTAAAAAAGTGTTCGGTGTACGAGACTCAAAAGCCAGAGCAAAAACGACCTTTAGGTCATATGGCAGGGCAGAAAAGTGTCCATATACCATGGTAAATAATCGCTACCGACATAGTTGGGACTTTACCGTGGTCGGCTGAAGGATATTCCTATATCTTAGTTGTGGTAGATTATTTTACCAAGTTTCCATTATTATTTCCGCTTCGATCCGTTGCCACTGTTGCAGTTACGCAACGAATAGAAAATGACGATTTCTTAATATCTGGAGTCCCTCAGGTTATCTTAAGCGATAATGGTGTGCAATTTCGTAGTAAAGAATTTAAAAGGATGCCTTCATCGTATGGTACGAAATTAAGCTTTAATGCTTATTATCATGTACAAGCGAATCCCACTGAAAGGGTGAATCGTGTACTCAAGACCGTGTTAGCTTCATATGTCCAGGAGAATCAACCAACTTGGAACAGATATTTACAGAAGATTGCGTGTGATATTCGTTCAGCATCGCATGAAGTTCTTGGAGTATCTCCGTATTTCGCAAATTTCGGTCGAAGTATGATTTTGGAGGGTAATACCCGTTCAAGATCTCTCCGTAGATCAAGGACACGCTCAATTATCGAACGCAGTAGACACTAGTCGTATACTTCCTGCGCTGGCGAAGTTGCATGAGGATATCGCAAAGCGAATTAAAATAGCTTCAGAAAAGAACAAGAGACAGTATAATTTGCACTGTCGTCTCGTCACCTTCGAAGTAGGCGATTTTGTGCGGCGAAGAAATTTCGTGTTTTCAGATGTTTCACGCTTTATGGCAGCTAAGTTATCACCAAAATTTAACGGTCCCTTCTTGATTAGAAGGAAGGTTTCCTACCAGACGTACGCGTTAGGTGAATCTTTAGGTACGCCGAAAGACGTACGGCACGCCAAGGATTTGAAGGTAGACCCTACATCGGAATGACTAACGAGACTGTCTTCGACGTGATCGACTTGTACTGTGCGAACGATGTATGACTATCCCCGTCCTTCGCTAACTCTTCCGTTCTTCTCTTACCCATTCCTATTGTTCTGTTCCTTTCTTATCTCTTTCTTTAGCGTCGTATTAACACAAATTTACGTGAATCGGGACTAATTGCTTGCCAGGATTGGTCTCCGCTGCCTGGCAAGTTCCATGGACGAAGGTTGCCCTTCGCAGACTACTGGAGGTCATTTTCAACTTCGGACCTATAATACTTCTTTTTTCCTTTCGGATGGCTTTACCTACCACAAGTCGCAGCGGATGTTCTCTTATAGGGACACCCGGGACCTTGCGGGCTACTACAGCGATTGGGCGATCGTTGTGGAGCACTGGACATGTGACCGTGTGTTCAGTTGTTTCATTTAGGGGCGAAATAATTGGGTACGCTGGTTAAGTGGACTTCCACACCTCCGTCCTGCGGTGTTGGTAGTCGGGGTAGAAGCCTGTGCACCCTCATAGCATTAAAGCTCATTGATTTTGGGAAAAAAGATACTGTTCGACCCTCACTAGAACCCCTGGTCGGGATGGAGCAGGTTTAGAGCCGGAGCTTCACTCCCCATCTCGCACCGTCCGTATTCGTTAATGGTGCACCCTCAATTACCCCCTCCCCCGTCTTCTAAGAACTGGAAACAGCGTTACTGTCCTGTATAGGTATGGAGCGCCTTAAGTTCCCCCACCCTCTACCGCCTCTAGGTACGGTGTGCTTGTTGTTTTCTGTTAACGACGGCACGAACTTCGTATTACGAATTTGTTTGTTTGGTTGTTTTATTTGGTATTTTTATTTTCGGTGAAAATTTATTTTGCCTAAGGAGATGTCAGGTTTTGTTGGCGTTCCGCGCCTAATAAACAATTTTCTTTTAAATTTGCTGCCGTATGTTCTGAGTAACGGTGTGGTTGGCAGGACAACGAAAAATAATAAATAAAGAGAGTTTTCTGTCGGATAAACCACGAGAGACGCGCTTGTCTATGCTCCATGACAATTGGGAAATATGTAATCGAAATTAAATTGACAGTTCAGGCGATTTTTCAATATCTGGCGGATTTCGTCGATATATAATTGGTAATAGCTCTTCGCGAGACCCCCGCGCGTGGCAGTTAATATACACGCAGTTTGTGCTTGAAAGTATCGGTCGTGTGCGTAACTTTTTTGATTGAAGTGTTCGGGTGTGTGTAAGGACCCCGCAGATGTAATATGTCGGAATACTAGCCCTTAGAGAGTGAATAGTGTATCTCTGGAAATTGTCCTGCCTTTTCCACCCGTTCATTGGACCTATTAGGTCCCTTGCGGGTGCAGGAATCCATAAATAAATCACAATTGGGGATTCTTATTAAGGACATTCGAGAAACCCGGTGAAGTGACGAATAATACTAAGGTACCTTTTATAATATTGTCCTTTTGCTTCCCTTTTGTTTGCCTGTGAAGGGATTAACCGAAATATCAACGCATACCGTCGAGAATCTAATTTAATTTAACGTCCCGGCTGCCAACTCCAGAAGAGGCCAGCTTAAACCCTTCAGTTGCGAGGGGACTCTATTAGCACATACCTTATGTCCAGCTTATGGGCATATATCTGCGTCGACTGTACCTAGTATATTTAAACCCTAGTTTTAGTACATAGTGGATTGATTAGCTTTCCCCGCACCTCTAGAATGAGACCCCATTCAAGAGACGGAGAAGTTACCTGTAATCTTTTGTATCGTGTTGTTATTTAGCAACAAATATATCGTATTACCCAACTAGACTTTCATTTTGAACTTGGAATAAGTTACTACTTTGTATTTCAGGGGATATATGTTAGTTAAGCTACCTTACCCTTTAGTCACGGTCTTAATTTATATTATTATTTGAGCCCTGGTAAGGTACAGTAACCTGCAGGCCACGCAGCCGTATTTTCCTGTTCCGAGGAACAGTTCTATTCAGTATATAGCTCACCAGGTGAAGTGGCGCTCCCCATGCATTTCGAATCCTTGTATGCGTTTCGAGCGTTTTTCTTGGAGCACGGACGGTGCTAGTGCAATTTATCTGGAAGCGTGCCTCCTCCGAGAAGCTAGTGGGACATCAGTATCGCTGTGGTGCGTAACGCCTAACGAGCCTGTGACATGATCCGCAAATGCTACCTTATCAACATATGAAATTTTTAATTTTGGTAAGCCGTGCTATGTTATGTTACTTATTATGACAGATGGGCTGTGTTAGTTTGATTGAACTATTGATTTAAGTAGACACGGTTATTTTTAAGTTTATTGTCATGTTTATTTTTATAAACAAAGAATAAGCAGATATGCTGTTAGTCTATGGGTACTGTAACTGCAGCGACAGGGCATTAGTGAGGGAGTACCGCCACCGCTATCCGAATCGAAAAATACCTGATATTAGGGTATTCAGGAAAGTTTTTGAACATTTTAGAGCAACGAGATCGTTTCCAAATGCTTCTGTAACACATCAATCAACAACGGGCCATAATTTAATACTGGATAGTGTTGAAAAGTCACCATCAGCTAGTGTCCTCAGAACGTTAGTTCGTACTGGTGCTAGCCGAATGTCTGTATGGAGAACGATGCACAACTTAGGTTTGTACCCGTCCCATCTACAACCTGTCGAAGTTTTGCGTCCCAACAATCTGGGCCTTCGTATACAGCCTGTAATTGACTTAACGCACATCGTAACCTCCTCAATAATGTTTTGTTCACCGATAAGTGCACATTTACTCGAAACGCCGTCAAGAATTTGAGGAACTCCCATACTTGGCAGCTTAAAAATCCCCATGCAATGATCGAACGAAACTTCCAACACCATTTTTCGGTTAACGTTTGGTGTGGTTTGTGAAGGTATCAATTAGTTGCTTCTTTTGTGATTGACGCCCGTTTAACATCTCCAATTTATCTTCAATTCTTACGAGAAGAACTGCCAGTGTTGTTGGAGAGTATCACGCACTGTGCTAGAAATGTTGTTGAGTATTTAAATACCGCTATACCGCTATACCACTATCCCTGGAGGTTGGATCGAACGTGGTGGTCTAATTTCTTAGCTACCTCGTTCACCCGATTTAATTTCTTTGCATTACTACTTGTGGGGACACATGAAGACTTTGGTATATGCGGAGAAATCACGTGTCAGGGATGAACTGCTTCGTAAAATTATTGAAGTTGCTGCTGAAATAAGAAACAACCGTCGTGTTATTCGGAGAGCCATCATTCACATTTATGAACGAGCTAGACTGCGCTTGCAGTGTGAAGGTGGACATTTTGAGCAATTATTGCTAACTGTGTTCATATAGAAATTTTTGACTTGAATTTACATAAGGGAACACGTCGTCAAATTTTTTGCCTTACCTTGCGGGACACCCTGTATAATTTACAAACTTTCAATAACTGTAATTTCTAAACCACTAAAAAAATGTTTTCCACTGTACAAATAGGATTATCCTTTCAAAATTGCGACTTTGTTAATATTTTTCTAATATATCGTTTTTATTGATTTTCTCAAAGCAGCAAAAAGTGGAGATTGTACAGTTCTTTGATTTTCATATACAATGTGATCTTATGTGAATAAGCATCTTTAGCATAAGAACCTTTCTTTCAGTTTGAATCCCGTTTCTGCAGAATCATTAGAGCGTCTGTTTTGCGTTTGAAGGTAAGGTCAATTTATATCGTGACATACAGCTTGTTTTGAGAACAGTGACGCCTATACTTACCGATTTAGACTTATTATATCTACAGTGTTTAGTCTCGAAGTACCGATGGACCACACCTTGCTCCACTGAAGTTTTGCCGGCCGTGGTTAAACACTCGTAAATTCTGTCACCTGCGTTATTTTGATATCGTCTTGCGACACCCTAATATAGTTTTTCTAAATTGCATAATTTTTGAAATATTTAGTATTAAAGTTTTAAGCCTAACTCTGCTTTTGACGACTTTAATAGTGCACTAAGGTAGTAGATTACTATAAGTTCTTATTGTGCACAGCTATTTAGTGACGCATAGCTCAAAACACTTTGGTAATATTTATACAAGTTTATAATTAATAAAGAAGTTAATGAAAAGTTTAAAATTGGAAAGATATAAATATAGAAAAATTATCTTCGACCAAGGTTTGAACCCAGGTTTCTGGATTGAAACTTTAGCATGTTAACCAATTACACTACCGAGGACCATATAGCAGTCTACTGAAAATGTTTATATAAATATGTCACTTATTATAGTAAGATGTTTGTTATACTAACATTAATATAGATTTTAGCCAACGCTTTGAATATAAACTACTCTGTGACCAAAAATTGCGTCCACAGAAATTTGCATATCTATTGCAATAGTTGTTATTATATTGTAAAGATTCAGTAATATTTTTAAAGTAATTTCTGTAATTATGTATTATAAGGTAAGTA
>JAHWXV010572100.1:0-13125 GCA_024586415.1 Phrixothrix hirtus | reverse complement strand
ATTTGGAGGGATTGTTTTTCGTGGTCTGTTTTTCGCTCATAATTTTTGGGCATGCGTGTAGAGGTTGAGTTTCGTCTTTCTCGCCTTTTCGGCTGCCTCTTACTATCTCTTCTCATCGACTGGGTGATTATGTGGAGGTGTTATTCGTCGTAGTGTTTTTCGCTCATAAATTTTCCGCATAGGTAATGTATACGATGACTTTTACCTCCTCACGTTCTATTTGAGAGCTTGCTTCCTCTTTTCAATTTGATAACCATCTAAAGGAGTAGTTTTTTGCTTTTAATATTTCCGCATAGGTGATGCAGAAGTTGACTTCCGTTTACTCACTTTTACTCTACTTCTTGCTTCCACTTCTTTTCGATTAGGTGGCTACGTGGAAGCATGTAGAGGTTTACTTTCATCTTCCTCAATTTTTATTCTACTTCTGGCTTCTTCTTCTCTTCAATTGGACGACCATGTGCAGGGGTTGTTCTTGGTAGTGTGTTTTCCGCTAATAATGTTTGCGCATAGCTGATCCAAAGGTTCACTTTCATCTTCATCACTTTTCTTCTGCTTCTTACTTTCTCTTCTCTTCATTAGGTCACCAAGTGAAGGGGCTGTTCTTCATAGTGTGATTTTCGCACACAATTTTTCGGCATAGGTGATGTAGAGGTTACTTTCATCTTCCTCGCTTTTTATTCTACCACTTGCTCTCTCTTCTCTTCGATTGGGTGACCATGTGGAGGGTTGTTTTCGTAGTGCGTTCTTCGCTCATATTTTTTTGACATATGTGATGTAGAGATTGGCTTTCTTTTCCTGACTTTTTCTTCTGTCTTTTACTTCCTCTTCTCTTCGCTTAGCTGATCATGTGGAAGAGTTGTTTTTCGTTGTGTGCTTTTCGCTAATAAGCTTTCCGCGTGGTTGACGTAGAGGCAGGCTTTCGTCTTCCACACTTATGCACCACCTTGCTTTCTCTTCCCTTCGATTGGGTGACCATGTCAAGGGGTTGTTCTTCATAGTGAGTTTTCCGCTCACAATTTTTCCGCACAGTTAATGTAGAAGTGGACTTCGTCTTCCTCACCTTTTCTTCTGCGCCTTACTTTCTCTTTTCTTCAACTAGGTGACCATGTGGCGGGGTTGTTCTTAGTATTGTATTTTTCGCTTATAATTTTTCCGCCTAGTTAATGTGGAGGTCGACTTTCGCCTTCCTCATTTTTCTTCTGCCTCTTACTTGCTTTCCCTTTCGTCTAGATAACCATGTGGAGGGATTGTTCTTCGTAGTGTGTTTTTCGCTCATACCCTTTCCGCATAGGTGATGTAGAGGTTGATTTTCCCGTTCCTCACCTTTTCGTTTGCCTCTTACTACCTCTTCCCACTGCCTGACATTATTGAGGTGTTCGTCGCAGTGTTTTTCGCTCATACATTTTCCGCGTAGGTGATGTGTAGGTTGACTTTCGTCACCCTCACGTTTTGCTCGATCTCTTGCTTCCTGTCTTCGATTTGGTGACCATGTGGAGGAGTACTATTTTTCGCTCATAATTTTTCCGCATAGGTGATGTAGGGGTTTACTTTCATCTTCCTCGCTTTTTCTCTACTTCTGACTTCCTCTTTTCTTCTACTGAGTGACCATGTGGGAGGGTTGTTCTTCACAGTTGTTTTCCGCTCATAATTTTTTCACATAGTTGATGTAAAGGTTGACTTTCATCTTCCTCACTTTTATCCTGCTTCTTACTTCCTCTTCTCTTCGATTAGGTGACCATATGAAAAGGTTGTTCTTCGTAGTGTGACTTACGCTCATAACTTTTCTCCATAGGTGATGCAGGTTGGCTTTCATTTTCCTCACTTTTTCTTCTGCCTCTTACTTCTTCTTCTCATCGTCTAGGTAACCATGTGGAGCGGTTGTTCTTCGTAGTGTGCTTTTCGCTCACAATTCTTCCACATAGGTAATGTAGAGATTAACTTTCACCTTCCTCACCTTTTTTTCTACCTCTTACTTCCTCTTCTCTTCGATTAGGTGACTATGCGAGAGGGTTATTCTTCGTAGTGTGCTTTTCGATCATAATTTATCTGCATAGGTGATGTGGAGGTTGACTTTCGTCTTCCTCAGCTTTTCTTCTGTCTCTTGCTTCCTCTCTTCGATTTGGTGACCATGTGGAGGAATTGTGTTTTTGCTTATAATTTTTCCAAGTGATGCAGAAGTTAACTTTCGTCTTGCACACTTTTTATTCTACCTCTTGCTTCCTCTTCGCTTCGATTGAGTGACCATGTGGGGGTTTGTTTTTCGTAGTGCGTTTTTCACTTATGTGATGTAAAGGTTGGCTTTTATTTTCCTCACTTTTTCTTCTGCCTCTTACGTCCTCTTCTCATCGTCTAGATTACCATGTGGAGCGGTTGTTCTTCATAGTGTGCTTTTCGACCATAATCTTTCCGCATAGGTGATGTAGAGATTGACTGTCGTCCTCGTCACTTTTTCTCCTTCCTCTTGCTTCCTCTCTTCGATTTGGTGACCATGTGGAGGAGTAGTGTGTTTTGCTTATAATTGTTCCACATAAGTGATGCAGAAGTTGACTTTCATCTTCCTCACTTTTCATTCTACTTCTTGCTTCCACTTCTTTTCGATTAGGTGACCATGTGGAGAGGTTGCCCTTCGTAGTGTTTTTCGCTCATCATTTTTCCGCATAGGTGATGTAGAGGTTTATTTTAGCGTTCCTCATTGTTTATTCTACCTCTGGCTTCCCCTTATCTCGGATTGGGTGATCATGTGAGGAGGTTGATCTTCATAGTGTTTTCCGTTCATAATTTTTTCGTATAGTTGATGTAGAGGTTGATTTTCATCTTCCTCACTTTTTTTCTGATTCTTATCTCCTTTTTACTTCGATAAGGTGACCATATGGAGAGGTTGTTCTTCGTAGTGTTTTTCGCTCATCATTTTTCCGCATAGGTGGTGTAGAGGTTTATTTTAGTGTTCCTCACTGTTTATTCTACCTCTGGCTTCCTCTTATCTAGGATTGGGTGATCATGTGAGGAGGTTGTTCTTCATAGTGTTTTCCGTTCATAATTTTTTCGCATAGTTGATGTAAAGGTTGATTTTTATCTTCCTCACTTTTCTTCTGCTTCTTATCTCCTTTTCACTTCGATGTGGTGACCATGTGGAGAGGTTGTTCTTCGTAGGTCATGTGAGGTATACTTTCACCTTCCTCACTTTCTATTTGACTTCTTGCTTCTTCTTCTCTTCGAAAGGATGACCATGTGGAGAGGTTGTTCTTTATAGTCCGTTTTTTGCTCATAATTTTTCTGTCTTCCTCGTTTTTTCTTCTTCTTCTATGTTTAAAATGAGATTTTGTGGGGACATTTAGAATCCTTTGGATGCGTAATCCAGCAATTACTTGAGCACACCTGAATTGTGGTCCATAAAGTTAGCATCGAAAGCGCAGCGTTTTTTGTGCCACCGCCTCTTGGACTCAGTCATGATTTTATGACTGAGCGCATCGGTGACGGATTTTCTTCCCTTCTTCATTTTTATTCAAGGATTTATTTCTACGTCACGTAATTGAGTTGTATAGACCTTTCTCCTTAACATCTGTTTCAGACTTGTAGTTGATTTCGGGAATTGTAACGCACATTTATTGTGTAAAAGGGGCGTGCCCTGCAGTACAACTAGCGACAATGGCGTGTATTCCTAAGTGATGTTTGCGTCAGGTGAGTAATGGGTTAATTTTCTAGTACAGGGCTCTTTTACTACATATAATTGCGTATATTTCATATTCAATTTGCTGACTTACGCCTTCGTAAATGTGGCTCTTTACGAAAAAGGGTTGGTCGACCCCTGTTTTAGTAGAATATAAGTTAACGCTTCATGAATTTTTTATTTCAGTTCTATAAAATGCCCGTGTTTGCGTTAACGCATTTTTAAATTGCTTCGTATATTTGGTAAATATAACTTGTTTACCTCCAATTCTATGTGTTAAAACACATGTAGCTCTTTGCAAGCTATCGCGTCGTTCGGATTAGTTACAAACCTACCTCTTGATTATAATTATTAAAACTTATTAATTGTTAATGTTTAAATTAGACCATTAGTGTCGGCTACAACTGTCACATTTTTAATCGTTGTCGGTTTGAAGAATGTGCCGGTTACACCAACAAATATGGAAATTTTGCAATCAGAATTCGATCGAAGCCTAATTTGTTCAATTACAAAATCTTCATAAAAAGAGAGGTAAAAAATTAGTTGCGGAACGATGGCAATTTGAAACACACGCAAACCTACAAGAGATTTGAATTGGAAAAAAGACGCAATTTGCGCCAGTAGTGATGTGCTCAAAATATGTGCAGCTAAAATGGGCCTCAGACTCAATATGAAGATAAATTCGAGTTTTGCAATGAGGATTTCTTGGGAAAAAGATAAACAACGACATAAAATGTAGATGACGATCAAATCTGATGTCTAAAAACAGAACCCTGGATGCTAAGAAATCGCAACAATGGAGAAACTGCTTCATGGTCATCTTCAGCATTCAAAACAAATGAATGAAGGATTTCCAGGTGCCTTATACATTGAAAACGTTGTGTTCGAGAAGAATTAGGATTGGGAAAAAAGACGATAGCCGCGCGAGTAATGGTGTGGTCGAAATACGAGAAGCTAAAATGGACCTCAGACCCAATATGAAAATAAATTCATGTTTCGCAACGAGGATTTCTTGGGAAAAAGTTAAGCAACTACGAAAAATGTACATGACGATCAAGTCTGATGCCTAAAAGCACAACCCTGGATGCCAAGAAATCATAAAAGCGGAGAAACTGCTTCATGGTCATCTTGAGGAATCAAAACAAATGAACGAAAACCTTCCAGGTGCCTTCTACATTGAAAATGTTGTGTTCGAGAAGAATCAGGATTGGGAAAAAAGATGCAAGCCGTGCGAGTAGCGATGTGGTCGAAATATGAGCAGCCAAAATGGGCCTCAGACTCAATTTGAAAATAAATTCATGCTTTTCAACGAAGATTTCTTGCGAAAAAAATAAGCAACTACGAAAAATGTAGATGAAGATCAAGTCTGATGCATAAAAACAGAACCCTGGATGCTAAAAAATCGTAAAAATGGAGAAACTGCTTCATGGTCATCTTGAGGGATCAAAACAAATGAATGGAAGCTATCCAGGTGCCTGTGCCTTTACTAGAAGAATCAAGATTGGGAAAAAAGACGCAAATCGCGCGAGTAGTGGTGTGGTCGAAATATCAACAGCCAAAATGGACTTCACACTCAATATGAAAATACATTTATGTTTTGCAACGAGGATTTCTTGGGAAAAAGATAAACAACTACGAAAAATGTAGATGAGGATCGAGTCTGATGGCTAAAAACGGAACCCTAGTGCCAGGAAATCGTACAAATGGAGAAACTGCGTTATGGTCATCTTGAAGGATCAAAACAAATAAAAGAAAGCTTTCCAGGCGCCTTATACATTTGAAATGTTGTGTTAGAGATGAATCAGGATTGGGAAAAAAGACGCAAGTCGTGCGAGTAGTGATGTGGACGAAATATGAAAAGCCAAAATGGGCCTAAGATTCAATATGAAAATAAATTAATGGCTTGCAACGAGGATTTCTTGGGAAAAAGCTAAGCAACTACGAAGAATGTAGATGAGGATCAAGTCTGGTGCCCAAAAACAGAACCCTAAATGCCAAGAAATCGTAAAAATGGATAAACTGCGTCATGGTCATCTTGAGGGGTCAAAACAAATAAGAGAAAGCTTTCCAGGCGCCTTATACATTGGAAATGTTGTGTTCGAGATGAATCAGAATTGGGAAAAAAGACGCAAATTGCGCGAGTAGTGGTGTGGTCGAAATATGAGCAGCTAAAATGGGCCTCAGACTCAATATGAAAATAAATTCATGTTTTGCAAGGAGGATTGCTTGGGAAAAAGTTAAGCAACTACGAAGAATGTAGACCATAAACAAGTCTGAAGCCTAAAAATAGAACCCTGGATGCCAATAAATTTTAAAAATGGAGAAACTGCTTCAAGGTTATCTTGAGGGATCAAAGCAAATGAATAGAAGCTACGCAGGTGTCTGTGCCTGTTCTAGAAGAATCAAGAATAGGAAAAAAGACGCAAGTTGCGCGAGTAGTGGTGTGGTCGAAATATGAGCAGCTAAAATGGACCTCAGACTCAATATGAAAATAAATTCAAGTTTTGCAAAGAGGATTTCTTGGGAAAAAAATAAACAACTACGAAGAATGTAGATGATAATCAAGTCTGATGCCTAAAACAGAACCTTCGATGCTAAGATATAGTAAAAAATGGAGAAATTGCTTCATGGTCATCTTGAGGGAGCAAAACAAATGAATAGAAGCTATCTAGGTGTCTGTGCCTTTACGAGTAGAATCAAGATTGGGGAAAAAGACGCAAGTCGCGCGAGTAGTGGTGTGGTCGAAATATGAGCAGCCAAAATGGGCCTCAGACTGAATATGAAATTAAATTTATGTTTTGCAACGAAGATTTCTTGGGAAAAAGATAAACAACTACGAAAAATGTAGATGATAATCAAGTCTGATGCCCAAAAACAGAAGCCCAGATGCTAAGAAATCGTAAAAATTGAGAAACTGCGTCATGGTCATCTTAAAGGATCAAAACAAATAAAAGAAAGCTTTCCAGGCGCTTTATACATTGGAAATGTTGTGTTCGAGATGAATCAGAATTGGGAAAAAAGACGCAAGTCGCGAGAGTAGTGATATGGTCGAAATATGAACAGCTAAAATGAGCCTCAGACTCAATATGAAAATAAATTCATGTTTTGCAACGAGGATTTCTTGGGAAAAAGATAAACAACTACGAAGAATGTAGAAGACGATCAAGTCTGATGCCTAAAACAGAACCCTAGTGCCAGGAAATCGTACAAATAGAGAAACTGCGTCATGGTCATTTTGAAGGATCAAAACAAATAAAAGAAAGCTTTCCAGGCGCCTTATACATTGGAAATGTTGTGTTAGAGATGAATCAGGATTGGGAAAAAAGACGCAAGTTGTGCGAGTAGTGATGTGGTCGAAATATGAACAGCCAAAATGGGCCTAAGACTCAATATGAAAATAAATTAATGTTTTGCAACGAGGATTTCTTGGGAAAAAGTTAAGCAACTACGAAGAATGAATGTAGATGAGGATCAAGTCTGATGCCTAAAAACAGAACCCTGGAGCTAAGATACAGTAGAAATGGAGAAATTGCTTCATGGTCATTTTGAGGGAGCAAAACAAAAAAACGAAAGCCTTCCAGGTGCCTTATACATTGAAAATGTGTTCGAGAACAATCAGGATTGGGAAAAAAGAGGATACCCGCTGAGTAATGGTGTGGTCGAAATACGAGCAGCTAAAATGGGTCTCAGACTCAATATGAAAATAAATTCATGTTTTGCAACGACTATTTCTTGGGGAAAAACTAAGTAACTACGAAAAATGTAGATGATGATCAGTCTGATGCTTAAAAACAGAACCTCGGATGCTAAGAAATCGTAAAAATGGAGAAACTACTTCATGGTCATCTTGAGGGATAAAGCAAATGAATGGAAGCTATGCAGGTGTTTGTGCCTGTTCTAGAAGAATCAAGATTGGGAAAATAGACGCAAATCGCGCGAGAAGTGGTGTGGTCGAATTATGAGCAGCTAAAATGGGCCTGAGACTCAATATCAAAATAAATTCATGGTTTTCAACAAAGATTTCTTGGGAAAAAGATAAGCAACTACGAAAAATGTAGATGACGATCAAATCTGATGCCTAAACACAGAACCGTGTATGCCAAGATATCGCAAAAATGGAAACATTGCTTCATGGTCATCTTGAGGGATCAAAACAAAAGAACGAAAGCCTTTCAGGTGCTTTATATATTGAAAATGTTGTGTGCGAGAAGAACCAGGATTGGGAAAAAAGACGCTAGTCGCGCAAGTAGTGATTTGGTCGAAATATGAGCAGCTAAAATGGGCCTCAGACTCAATATGAAAATAAATTCATGTTTTGCAACGAGCATTTCTTGGGAAAATGATAAACAACTGCGAAAATGTAGATGACGATCAAGTCTGATGCCTAAAAGCAGAACCCTGGATGCTAAGAAATCGTAAAAATGGAGAAACTGCTTCATGGTCATCTTGAGGGATCAAAACAAATGAATAGAAGCTATCTAGGTGCCTGTGCCTGTTCTAGAAGAATCAAGATTGGGAAAAAAGAGGCTAGTCGCGCGAGTAGTAATGTGGCCGAAATATGAGCATCTAAAATGGGCGTCAGACTCAATATCAAAATGAATGCATGTTTTGCAACGAGCATTTCTTGGGAAAATGATAAACAACTACGAAAAATGTAGATGAAGATCAAGTCTGACGCCTAAAAACAGAACCCTAGATGCCAATAAATCATTAAAATGGAGAAACTGCTTAATGGTCATCTTGAGGGATCAAAGCAAATGAATGGAAGCTATGCAGGTGTCTGTGCCTGTTCTAGAAGAATCAAGATTGGGAAAAAAGACGCCAGACGCGAGAGTAGTGATGTGGTCGAAATATGAGCATCTAAAATGGCCGTCAGACTCAATATGATAATAAATGCATGTTTTACAACGAGGATTTCTTGGGAAAAAGATAAACAACTACGAAAAATGGAGATGACGATCAAGTCTGATGCCTAAAACAGAACCCTAGTGCCAGGAAATCGTACTAATAGAGAAACTGCGTCATGGTCATCTTGAGGGATCAAAACAAATGAATGAAAGCTATCCAGGTGCCTGTGCCCTTACGAGAAGGATCAAGATTGGGAAAAAAGACGCAAGTCGCGCGAGTAGTGGTGTGGTCGAAATATGAGTAGCTAAAATGGGCCTCAGACTCAATGTGAAAATAAATTTATGTGTCGCAACGGGGATTCCTTGGGAAAAAGATAAACAACTACGAAAAATGTAGATGATAATCAAGTCTGATGCCTAAAAACAGAACCCTGGATGCTAAGAATGGAGAAACTGCTTCATGGTCATTTTGTGAACGAAGGATGACCCAAATCTTCGTTAGATTCATGTTAAATTTTTCGAATTGCATTACTTGGGATTTTTTCTAAAGAAAACTCAACTACGTCCATGTCTAAAATCCAAATTGCCTAGGGAAAAACATCAAAGACTCCTGATATGCAAAGAAGAGTGACTTTTTAGTGAAAACACCATGAAAGAACGCCGAAGAAGACCTGAATAATAGTTTTTTACAAGCGTTTTGTTTGGTCATTTTTATTTTTAATATTTGTTCACCTAAACATATTGTTCACGGTTCACAGGGCCTATTGGCATCCTTGGTCATATAAGTCCTTTTCGCCAAAGGACGTAAGTTATTCTAAGCATCCCCAATAAAACAGCTCAGGTCTTTTCTGCATCCTCTTTTGATATAAAGCAACAAACTCCGCCAGTTAACCCTAGAGAAAAAAGCAATTGAATGTTACAGTGTTTAGTAACGCAGATACGATAAAAACTGTTTGTGTATCCTACATATATGAGACCACCCACGATTTTAAAATATAATTTCCCAATGTTGGCAGGTGTGTAGGTTTAAAAAGGTAAATACACATTTTGGTTAAATAAACTATTTAATAATCCGCGTTAACTACGATACGCAAAACTGTAAAACATTTTATCTACCAACATAAAAATTCCTCATAACCAGTAACAGAACGTTGTAAGCAGACATACACGATACAGAAGCAAGATTAAAGCCAGATATGCGTATACGTTTACGTACTTGGAATAATAAATATTAAACACATATGGGGTGCGGTCTAAATATAGACACAGACAAAAGTCGCTTTGAAAATACACGCTTCTTCGTCAACTTGGCGCCTAAATTATTACAAGCAGCTCCTCCTTAAGAATGGAAATTTTTAAAACAATGGAGTTTAAGCTTAGGGCCTTAAAAATTCTAAGAATTTTAATTTATTAATTAACATCCTGCCACAGTCAACCATTTAAAACGAAAAACGTGCCTCGTATATTGACACCATATTTTAACAATATCGGCACGGCCGATAACGACAAGAAATAAAATCAAAATTGTGGAGGGCGCACTTAAGTGAAGTCACTCGTGCTTGATTGCGGTTAAAAAGGAAGCTAACAACCAACCCTTTTACGGCATTAATTATATTAAAAGTCTACACCCGTATTGTTTGTACGATTTCCCTTTGGGTTTCTAATTTACCAATTAAAGCAGGGCTTTCGGATTGTACGTTTAACAAAAACGAAAATGGTTAATTGTTAAATTTATCCACTAGTATGAACCACGGTTACTATAGAAACTAACGGCAGGATTGTAGCTCAATTTATTATCCTCTAAAGAAGTATAGCTCAATTATCTAAACAATACATCGAAGATGTGTTGGAAATAATTATAAACGCCAAAATTTCGATTAATCATTAAAGTGTGTGAAATACCATTTATTTTTATACAGAGCCATGTAAAATATTCCATTTCTTTAATTCCACAAGATTTGAAGACCCGTTAAATTAAAAATAAATCACCGTATCGAAGAACTAGGCATACACCTATAACAGGTAAGAATTATTGTACCATCGACCACTTGCATTTAAAAGTAGGTATCAATGACGTCATCGGCGTTATTGATATAACCATCAGTTACCGTTGTAATAAGTTTTAGAATTAAAATTTGCCTTACGAATTACTGATTTTATAGTTTGTGTAGATACACAAAATTAGTGGCTTCCAAAATTACCCATTTTTTTTCAAGGCGGTCCGCCATAAGTTTTGCGACAAAAAAAACTATGACCTCTCGCTAAGCTAGCTACCTTGAACGTTTTGTAGAGCCTGGATAAGACTTAAGAATCATTCTAACTTGTGTATAAGAGTAAATCAATTTCTGAATAATCTTCTGAGAACTGATTTTAAAATTCGAACCCAGATTGCGATATAAAAAAACTGTAGCTCAACGTTTCTTAAGTAAACGTCCGATGAGCTATTTTGAAATATCTAAGTCCCAATTTTTGCCATTTAAAAAATTAGAACAAAAATATGTAACTCAATTCATTTGTGCTACATTAAGCATTTATTTTAAATTTTTACCAACTATTCTAAAAATTAGAACATAACAAAATTTGTAGCCAGTAAAGAAATGCAGCTCAATTTCTTAAATCAACTTCCGACGAGCTTTTGAAATGCTTAAAAACTCATTCGTTCTAAAATTCCCAACTTTGGCTATCTTAAAAATTAGAACACAGATATGTAGCTCAGTTCATTTGTTCGATATCAAACAGCGCGGCTCAATTTTTGCCAACCAATATTAAAAACTAAACGAAGATACGTGCATTCTTTTGCGATTTAATACAATTTGTTGCGTACTTATTAAAACCCGTAAAGAGATGCAGCTCAATTTCGTTAACAAACTTCTGATGAGCTACTGAAATTTCTAAAATTCCCAATTTTTACCGATTTAATAATTAGAACAAACATAAGCAACTCAATTTATATGTGTTATTAAAAAATGTAGCTCAATTTTTTAATCAGTCTGAATTTTAAAACATTTTGTCGCTCATTTTAAAAATTGCGGCTCAATTTTGTATAATGTCTGACAAGTCGTTCATTTTAAAGATTCCTGAATATTGCTATTTTAAGAATTAGACCAAAATTGTGCAGTTCGATCAATTCATGTGCTAATTTTAAATTTTTTGCAACCGATTTAAAAATTACAACAAAATTACATCCATTTTTTTTGGTTGAACATCCTAAATTGTAGCTCAATATATTGAAATCCGTAAAGACCTGCGACTTACGTTTCCAAAAGTACGTCAAACAAGCTATTTTGAAATAGCTAAAAGCGATTCGCTCCGAAACTACACCGAGTACAAAAATATGTAGCTCATTTTATTTCTGACGTATTAAACTATTTTCTCCATTTTGTAAACAAGCTTCTGAAGAGTTTTTCTAAACTAAAGGCGTACATTTTAAAATCCCTACCAACATTTTGAAAATTAGAACAAAATCATGTAACTCAATTATTTTGTTCAAGTTCGTAAGGAACTTCCAATTAGTTACTATGCTTTGAAAGTCATTTATTTTAAAAGAATACTTTTCTAGGTTTTTTTAAGAATCAGAATTAATGTATGAAGCTCAATTCATTTATGCTACATCAAACAGCGTAACCGAATTTTTTAGTTAATAAAATTCGATTTTAAAAATTAGAACAAAAATTGTAGCTCAATTTATTAAAATATGTTATTAAACAACATTCATTTTAAGGAAACAAAGTTAGAACAAAAATATGTAGCTCAGTTCATTTGTACACGTTCCAGCATGCAGCTCAATTTTCTAAAACAACTTCTGAAAAATTATTTTAAGACAGTCAATTTATTGAAACATGTTATTAAACAAAATTGATTCATTCTAAAGATACAAAGTTAGAACAAAACTAAGTAGCTCAGTTCATTTGTGCTCGTTCCAGCACGCAGCTCATTTGTGATACATCAAAAAGCATAACCGAATTTTAGTTAATAAAGTTTTTATAAACCATTTTAAAAATTAGAACAAAAAATGTAGCTCAATTTATTGAAACAAGTTATTAAACAAAATTGATTCATTATAAAGATACAAAGTTAGAACAAAAATAAGTAGCTCAGTTCATTTGAACACGTCCAACATGCAGCTCAATTTTCTAAAACAACTTCTGAAAAAGTCAGTCAGTCCTAAATTGAAAAATCCTAACGCCATTTTAAAAATTAGAACAAACATGCGCAACTCAATTCTTTGCAACTAAAACCTAATTATTAAAACATTTGAAGAATTGCAATGCAATTTTTTAAAAATTCAGCCCAAAAATGTTGCTGAAATCATTCAACATTGAAAAATTATTTTAGATCGCTAATTTTGGAATTTCTACAATTTCAAAAATTAGAAATTTTGCGATATAATAAATCTCGTAACTCAAAAAAGCTCAGCTCAATTTATTAAACGAACCTTAAAAGAGCTACTTTGAAAGAATTAACAACGCTTTCATTCAAAAAATACGCAATTTTTAGGAACTATTTTAAGAATTAGAACAAAAATGTAGCTCAATTAATTTACGCAGTTTTAAACAGCAGCCTAGTTTCATACATAACCTTCTTAATTTTCTAAAGAATGAGGCATTCATT
>JAHWXV010572087.1:0-12688 GCA_024586415.1 Phrixothrix hirtus | reverse complement strand
TAATGGTGGCTGTCGCTTGCCAACAGATGTAGGTATACAGTGTGCATGCGCACGACACCGTCCGCAGCGCTGCAGCGGAGGAATTTCAAAACGGTACTTAGTTAAAAAACATGCTTCGTATAATTACCAAACAAGAATGGTCGAATTTCACCCGTTTGCAATCACATTGTAATATTAATTATCTCTAAAGATCGTTTTAATCTATATAATTATTTTCATTTTAATGAAAATGATTATATATTACACTAAGAAATTTTATTTTAATTTAAATTTAATTTATTAGACATTATTTAAACAAACTATTAATACATGTTATTGCAAAGACCAGGAAAAGACAAGCTTCGAAATCGTTCACATATCTCTACAAAAAATTTACATGCATATTAGCCAAACATATTGGTAAATTCACAACGTTGTCACTTTTATTTTTGAAAACAGACGTTACCACGTTTCTGAAAAATGCTACAAGCAAATATAAATGAATATATGATGAAATTTTATTGCTAAATTAAATAAACTTAAAGCAATTAAACTACTAATGTATATATAAGTATACATGTACGACGTAACGTTACAAGTGGTGTCTTTGAATTCTCATGAAGACTAACTCTTACAGCAGCAATATTTTCTCCTGAACGACCACTACAGTGGTATGTTTTGCTTTTTTCATCTTTTACCGTACCATTTTCCACACATTTTGCAATAACATTTTCAATATGACGGCTAAATTTTGTCTTCCATATTGTGGAAGAAACTTTCCTCCACTTTTATACAACACTTGCTAAATTTAAAGTAAGCTGTAATAATAAATACGCGTTGCTCAATCGTATACCGTTCCATTTTTAATAACTGGAATGTTTCTACTTGGGATTTGTCAAATGACCTATGTTATTCTAGTACAAAACATATAAATGGCGGCACATTCAACAACTAACCTCAAATAGGAACACCCATTAGATTTTCTGTAAAACTTAACGTCGCGTCGTTCGTAGCGGTTAAAATAATATAGAACTCTTTTAAAAGTGAGGGTTGTTAAAAATACTGCCATTTTGAATAAAAATTTGGATATTTAAAATGGTATATTTAGTAAACAGCTTGCTGTTGTTTTAAAGAAATGACAACAAAACTTTGCACAATTGCGAAAGCGCAAGAAATTTTAGAAGGACGATCATAACTTCTGTTATAAACAGCTAAACTAATTGTCGAATAGGATTTACTTATACAGCTGTAATATTGCATGAATCACTCGTATAGTAACTAGAGAAGTACAACTATCCAGTGATCTCTTTTCCCAAAAAGATGGCGCTGAAAACTCATTGCTAATATATCCAAAACCATACATTTTAGAAGACAATGTATTTTAGATTCTGCTGTTAACATATTGCTTCTTATTTTGCTAATATACTGTATTTATAAGGAAATCTTAAGGAGAGAAGCTTCAATAACTTAAATATTCTTAACACACACTAATCAATGCGTACGAAATTTCAGTCAACTATAAAAACATTTGCTTAATACGTTATTGCATCCCCATTCTTATTTAAATATTAAGGTTGTCAAATTACTCTTAAAAAGAGTCAACTCAAAACAAAGTTCTCCTATTTTTGTTTCTTCAAATGTATGTAACATAGCGTAAACGACGACTACAAAACTTGGCTTGCGATGAATCAGTAATATCGCCCAAGATTCACTCCCTTTTTGACAACGACCTAACAGTGCGAATCGAGCAATGATGAAGGTAACCCCACCCCACCCTACGGCGCGCATGACCGTTTGCGAAATAAAAACAGTTATCCAATATTTTACTGGGAGAAGCGAATTGACGGTTGTGGGCAAGTTTCATGAAAGTCCGGACATAAGTTCACAATAAACCAAGGAGCGGAAGACTGTCCACCTTTTCTAAAAATCAGGCTATTGCAAGCACAGTTTTGGATGTCATTTACTAGAATCGGCGAATTACTCTCAATGAAATTTTCCAACTTTTATGGCAAGTGAGCGTGCTACAGTTGGTATAATTTTGTCCGATGATCTTCGTTGCCGGAAAATTAATACGTAATGAGTTTCAAAACTGTTGTCAGATGTATACAAGGAACACCGGATGATTTCTACTTGAAAATTCATGGAATTGGTTGAATGGGAATGTGAAAGTATATTATTTTAGTATTACCTCAGAAGAGGAAATGCTTATGCACCATACATCTACGATTAAACGACAGAGCATGATCTGGAATATAGCAGACAAAGCCGCTTCCGAAAGGTCTAAGGTGAATCATTTGTGAGTGTTGATGATTGTACAAAAACACCTCCTCCGACAGAGATAGCTACGATGAAGGTTTGAACCAGCTATGCGTGGCAATAAAGTTGTATAGAGTATCTATCTAGGATGTACAGTTATTTCATGACAATGGTTATCCTCAATTAACTCAAAATCAAAATATTTTCTGGCTCAATTATGATGGGAGATTTTTGATCATCCACTATTCTCCCCTGGAATTGGAACCGAGCGACTAGTACACGTTCCCTTAGCTGAAGGTCACTATAGGACCTCGGCGTTTCAGGATTGAAAACAAAAAAGACGTCGGTTAAAGTCTGGCTGCCAAAAATTGGCACGCCATGGTACAGAGAGTATATACAAAAAACCTATTGCAACCGTACCAAAAATATATTGAGCATAATGACGATTATGTAATACAGTAATATAAAAGAGTATTCCCTCTTTTAAGTAAACTAGTTTTGATATTTTAATCCGAGGCGACTCTACCAAAACTTGTTCAAGTTTAACGTAGAATTTCAGCTTTCGTCCAAAATCATAAACTACTTTTAATGCAAGAGGTATTATCAAAGGAATATTTTTTTACAGTGTAGTCATATTTTAAACAAATAATTTTTTAAGGATTTTATGCTGAAAAAGAATTTAAGTAATTTAGTAAAGTTAAAAGAAAATTTTTAAAACACATTCAGTTACAAAAAAAGGGACGCACTTCAATTTTACTACCTTTTTTTAGCCATTCTTTTTGAATAAAGTTTAGAATTAACGGAAATCACATTGAGATGGCTGTGACTTATATTTTGTCACTTTTTTGTGTCATAAGTATTGAAATTAATAACCTGAAAAACGTTTTATTTCAACTTCAATTTCTTATATACTGGGAACCCATTTTTATTAAGACTTTTTGCAAAAATTGCTTTTTATTGGTCGTTCGAAGTGAATTAAAGTTAGTTATATCTGAAAATGTAAATAACTGCCGAAGAGGTGGCAAGAGCTGTAGCGTTAGTGGACGATGGCTGAAGTGTCCGCTATGCTGCTCGGGCTACTGGAAAACATGAAACAACAGTTCGTAGGGCAGTTCATCGTTACCGTATGACCCAAAGGTACGATAAACGTCCTGGTTCAGGTCGCCTTAGAGCAACATCTGCCAGAGACGATCGATTTTTAATACTCCAAAGTCTCCGAAATCGTCACTAAACAGCTGTAGAACTAGCTCGAAGGCTAAGAGCTGTTTGTGGGACAACTGTCTGTGCTCAGACAGTGAAATGAAGGGTAAGGGCATATAGTTTGAATGCAAGAAGATCCGACCGATTACTATAATAATAGAGCAGAGTTTGGTGCAATTCATCAGGAATGGGAAGAAAACGATTGGAGGCACGTTCTCCAGCCACTGTCGTAGAACAAGAAAAGTTTTGGGTAGTATCTGTGATGATTTATGCTAGAATTTCGTTAGAGGCCAAAACAGCGCTTTTCATTCTTCAAAAACGGTCTTTAAATGCGAATGGTTACATCAGGGATATTCTTGAGGATTATGTTGTTCCTTTTGCACCTTATATTGGACCAAATTTCTTGTTCATGCAAGATAACTCAAGGCCACATAAGGAAGGTATGCCAGTCGGTACCTTAAAGAAGTGGGAATTAAGTGTTTAGAATGGCCTTCAATTAGTGCGGACATGAATGCCATTGAACATGCCTGGGAGGAATTAGGAAGACGTGTAAAAGCCCGTATTTTAGTCCTAGAGACGCTGCAAGAGCTAAGACAAGCTCTTGTAGAAGAATAGGAAAACATGGACCAAAACGTAATTGCAAATTTAATTCTAAGTATGGCTCGGCGCATTAGGGGTCTCGTCAATGCTAGCGGAGGCCATACTCGTTATTAATATGAAAAAAAGGATTTATTTGTGGTAAATTGTTGCTCTGATTTGTGTTACGATTTTTCGTTTTTATTTTCATTTTGTTCTATTTCTAGTTTTTCTTTACTTTTATACGTTATTAAAATCCTTCCTTCGCCATGTTTCTTGATTTATTAATTAAATTAGCTAATTAAATGAAAAAAATTAGTTTTCTGGATAAAAGAAAAGGACAGTGCCAGTTTAATTATTGTTGCACGTTTTTTGTAACTGCGTGTAGTAAAAACTAAATTTACTTAATGCAAAGCACTATTAAAAATTTTCAACTGAAAATTATTTTAAAAGGTAAAGCCGTGATTACACACGTCCATTTTGTAAAGTTACTTTACGACTGGAAATATCCAGTATGAAAACAATACATATTAATTTAAAATTCATCATTTAAGCATTAAATTTACTAAAACATCACGAAATTGACATATTGACATATTCTCCATTTATAGCATAAAAGTTAAGCCGATCGGAAAAAAATTAATTAAAGAAATGGCAGCCGTTTTTGTAAACAATCATAGATTGAACATGAAACGCTCCTTAACGAGCGTTTTAAAGCAGGCACTCACGCAATGAGAAACAGCTTTTATAATAGTATCTTAAATGATGTAAAATGATGAAATTATTAATGTAAAACGTTTTTACAAATTAAATTTAACTCAAAATAAATTAAAAAGTGCTAATGCAAGTGAAATAAAAACCGACGCTCATTTTATTAAATCTAAAATTTTGCAAATAATATAAGCGCTCATTTGTGCAGTTTACTCCTACAAAAAGTTTCTAAATTTTACTTTATGTAACAAACTAACATATGTATTCATAAATTAATCTTTGAAAGATATGAAACAGTATAATGGAAGCTTACAAGCTGTCGCGCAGGCACTAACAGTTTAATTTTGTAAAGTTATGCAGATTTAGGCGAGATAACTATAGAGAACCTGTAATTACAGTAGTATTTTACAATGTTATTAATGTAATAAGTAATCTGCTGTTTTTGAAACATTGAAACAAATAAGCTTAGTTTTAAATATTAATAGAAATTATAAAATTTAGTTGTAACAACTCCACAATTATTTTAATTACTTTGCAGAAAGTTAAAGGGAATATAATAGCAACCGCCGCGTCGAGATGTTACAAATTCATATTGTTTATAATTACTTTATACATGAAGTTTCTTTGATCAAATGCCCCTTCTTTGAATTTGCTAAATGTTTTATCATTTCTAGACATAAATAATTATCTGTAATTAAATGTTAACTGAAAAATTTGAGTATTTGTCCGAACTAACTTAATCAAGCTGAAATCATATCTTCGTTTAGTTAGAGCTATTTATTTAAAATACATGCTTTTCTTGGATTTGATATTAATAATAGGAAAATCGATGAATAACGAAATAAGACAACAAAAATTGTATTCGTAGTCAAATCTTTAAAAATTTTCTTTAAATCACTTTTGGTCAAAGAACCATATGCAGTACCTATACATAATTATTATTGATAAAGTAGAACACGTATAATAATAAATACACCTAACATCAAGCGTCACCGAAAGGATAATTTCACAGCCTTAATAGAATGGCCCAGTTTAGGCGTGAGTAGTTATTTAATACAATTAAACTATTAAAGGTTTGTATACTGTATCCGCCACCCTTTGATTCGGTCACCCAAGATAAAAGGAAGCAACGTGGTCTGCCTTTGGAATTACAAGAATACCTAAAACTTAAGTTCTTACGTCGTCACTGCTGAGATTTGTCCCAACTATGGTACACGCAACTTACCCTAGTTAATATGTACTCATTGATTATAACATTAACTAAAACTAGTAACAAACCAAAAATGTCACAAACCTGATCTATTTCAAAACAGTTAAACTTGTACAGACACAATAATAAACATCTAACCGTCTTACAAGAATTTAGTGTAATGTAAACTTATTAAAAACAAAAAGCGAGTTACGAATTCGTCTATTAACCAAATAGGTTTCATATAAATCATAAAGTGCCACCAACAAGGACAGCATACAATTTTATTATGGATCTATAATGGACGCATTATCCATCAACCCAAATTTCGCTGAAAGACGACTGCAAGTTGTTAAAAAAACAGTAAACAATAAATAAAAGTTCTTTAAATATTATATTTTGTAAGTATCAACACTCTAATTTTAATTTTCAGCTTGATTATTAATCTATAAACATTTATTACCAAAACAAGTAAATCTCAGTTTGTAACGGAATCGCATTATTTACTTAAAATAGCGCTCAACATAGCATTTTGCACTGTTCACGTAAATTTAATCCAGCCAATTTAAAATCAAATTCTTAAATACACACAGTTGACTACATATTTGGTCCAATATTAACAAACGCGGTAGCTTTCACTTCCAAATGGTCATGTGAACTTGGAACTTCTGTACGAACCGACAAGTTTATATCCACCACAACCAAACTCGCCATCACTCTACAATCTTCTAACATAGTGTGAGGCACTTTTGTTATCATTTCTGATGTACGAACATCGTGTAAATTATTCGACGTAGCGGTTTATTAAGAGAAATTAACCAGATGGCAGATGTAAACGAAATAAATACCGGTCATTCTTCAAGTAAGCTGAAAATGTTTTCTTTGAAGTTGAAAAATCTGATCCAAAATTTACATTTGATAGATTAGAGGAAAGCAGTTCCTCAATTCTAAGTTTTCTTCAATGCAAAGAGCCCACAATTTGATTAGAATCGCATCGTAAATTTGTACATTAAATTGGCTTAGATTGCCACGGTCCAAATTGGCACTAGGTCGAATCATGGCCTTGACCGGACCAAACCCAACGATAACAGCGAGCGCGGCTAGGGTACTACGGTGCTAGGAGGGGGGGGGGCTCGAAATACCAGCGGCAGAAATCGCCGAAGACAGTTCTGACAAAGATAATGCTGGGGTCCGCGTTACACACGTTCGTTGGGGCGCCACTGACTCAGGTCGCAATAAAGGATATGCTCAACCGGCGTAAACTAGTGAGCCAGAACTGGTTGATTGCGTTTATTTACCCGTAACGTACTAGCTAATCCAATGGTAGGAACAAACCCCACTCTACGTCCTCAGATGCGACGCAGATAGTATTCGGACTGGATCCCAATTCTATAAGCTTTGCAGGTAATGATCTTACTGCTAACTTAATATTTAAAATAAAACAAATAACTGGAAAGACGTTTGATAGTATAATCAAATTAATTGCAAAATAAAAACACCACAAATTTTGCGACTAATATTCAGCGCAATCGTTTCGCATAGGAATAAATCAAAAGGTTGTACAACTAAATTCAGCTACATTAGGTCGCCAATTAAACGTAATCAAGATCAACGATCCAACAGATCGACCAAACGAGCGAGTATGGTGAAGACGCCACAATCCTTCATTGACTAAGTTTCACTAGGAAAACACAGAACATAAATATCACAAAGACCCTCGATTGTTAATAACGAAAACTAAGGCTTAGATTTCAGACAAGGATTCCTTATTTTCGTGGTAAGGAACTAAGTCCTACTGAGAAGATAGCATGTAGTATTGGAAGGGGTGTCTAAATACTACAGGCATCAACATACGCCTAGTGATCCGTGAGAGAGAATTATATCCTTTTTCCTACACTCTAAAAATACCTAGTGTTACAGCACGCAGGTGGGGTGGTTATAGATACTGCATTAGGGAATAAGATTGCCCCTATCCTGGAGCTATGGCAGTAGGGTCCACGATCGACGCCAGAGTCTATAAAATGGGTCTCCTCAATTCCCACCTGGTGGTTATGTACGCGCCCTGATACACACATTCACGGCCGCGTAAATTACGTTGTTACCTCCCTTCGCTCGTCTGCCAGAACAAGCTTTGTTATTCTCCCATGCGCACTTACGGGCTTCGCTAGCGTCTTCACGGATCGACGCGACATTTCCAATTATTCCACATCGGTCAATATCACCGAAAATTCCAAAAGAGAATCGACTATTTAAACATTCCAATCGAACTGTCAAAACTCTATAAACAAATTCTCTATTTTAAAACCTTTTTTGTTCTCTCCCAGAAAAACTTCAGTTTCCATGACGTAAGGCTATGTTTTTTCTTCAAAAGGAACTCCGGCTGCTCTGATCATGCAAACTGAAGATACTAACCTTGACAGGGTGCTTAAATATACGACCGAAAATGATATTCCCCAGCTCACCAATTATCTTGGATCTACTTGTTACTACACTATTCTCAAAAGTTACCGTTTTAAAGGTTTCTCGTTTTGGTAATTACACAAAAGCCTCCCACTTTACTGTAAAGTATAATACTTTTCTAGTATACTTATTCTTTTTTAATACTTAGCCAAAATTAACATCTCCCTCTACAACATGTTTTTAGAAAACCAACTCTAAGAGATCCTTTATTTTAGGTATAACTTACCGGAATGTACTTACGTATATGTTCTTCCAAAGGTAGTTTCAGAAAAGCGATAATTAAAACATAGCTCCATACTGAAGCAATAAGTTAAATTAAATATAAATTAAGAAATATTGAATAAATTAAGCGACATGCTTAAATTAATATTTTTGGAGCAATTATCGATGTTGAAGGAATGACTTTTTATAAATACCGGGTGACTTTGGAAAATAACACGATATGTAAATATTCTAAGATCAAAAGCATAGTCACGTTTCAAAAACAAAATCATGTATTCTAAAATAAGTTGCAGTCAAACTTAAGTTATTCAAATAATTTTTGTATTTCGAAAAGTTCAAAATATCTCATTGAATTTTAAATAGTTTATGGATGAGAATATATCGAAATGAACTTTTTACATTAAACTAACCTGACATATTACATTCATTTTACCAATAAACACATAACGTCAAAGAATTTTAATTATATGAGAACGTTAATTTCTAGCCCTCATAACAAATCTGTTTATGAATCAAACGTTGTATAACAGGTGTTAGATTATTCTTCCTATCAAGTTTCCGTGAGCCTGTTAAACCGTACCTTGCAGAAAAATTAAGTTTCATTTATACGCAAGAGCTTATAAATCTAAACATAGGCGCAAATACACATCGAATATTTTACTACAGTTCAAGTATTTATTATCACAAACCATCAAAACACTAATACTCACCAATAATTTGTTTTCATATGCAGAATGTGTAGGATCTTATGTATTTTATACATTTTGTTATACTGCGCTCTTTGAGTTTGGCAATGTCCTAAATGGGTGCTATAAAGGCTGTATTCTTTTAGATCTAGTTTAGATCGAATACACGCAGAGAAGCAATTGTGTATGCCATCATGTAAGTACTGGCTCCATTTTACTGAAAGAACCCACCGTGCAATTCTTTCCCTTGGAACTGGTTGATAAACGGAATGAGACTCTTCACAATGCGGTTGGGTTACAACGGTACCATCGAAGAAGATCAGGTCTACTAACCTCCAATAATTGAAATCAATCCAAAGTCCTATTTTTAGCGATTGAAATGATGATTCTCAATAAAATTGAAACTTTTGCGATCTCTACTTTCGCATATTCCGGTAACTAATACATCATGAAAGTAAATTAGCTTTGTTCCAGTTAAGCATATTTCATATTTATTGTGAATCACTGACAAGATTCTCTTCTATTTATGAAGTCTGTTACTTTACAGAGATGCAATTCAAAATATTTATTTATGATGCTCCAGCATATACGAATAGATGGGTCTACTTGCCATACAAGTTCCCGATCAGAAGTGTTTGGTGAGTTGATTGTAATTTTCTTATACTATTCTTTTTATGACGTCCAAGATTTTTTACTTGAATACTTTCAGTTTTCTTAAAAAGAAGTATCAAATGTATCAATGCGGAATAAAATGTTTGCAAGTCTACGAACAACCAGTAATTGGATACATCCGGCTATCATCAATGTTCCGTCCAATTCGAAAGAATGCTTCTAAAATAAATGCATTTTTTTCTGTATTTTTTAATTTATATTATTCCTATTTGATATTAATCAAAAGTTTTAATTGAAATGAATAAGTAGACGCGAACGAATTAAAGGTACTTGATAAGACAAATACTCTAAGGCCCGTTACATTAATAATATTAAAGCATTTAAATGGTTTAATTATAACAGGATTATAATGGAATTGCCGTCAAAGGTTTTAACTGAATATGACAAAATGTTGTACTAAGTCTCTGAAAAGGTCGACATTAATCTCTCTGAATCATAATGATACAAAATAATTTAATTTTTATTTTAATATTTTCGCGTATTTTAAACTTCCTCATTCTAACGTAAGTAGAAAATATCGAAGTAGCAAATATGTCTAAAAGGTATATAAATAGCAAATGTCAAAGGAGGATATATACAAAAATAATCATTGGGCATTGAAGCGATAGCCACGTGTACGCCTACAGAATAAAAATGTACGGAGCTTAATTACAAAGAATCAGTTTGATATAATGAAACAAACTTCAAAGAATTAATTAGTTTAGTTGAATTTGATAAGTCCCAAATACTAACAGAATTATAATGAAGAATAAATATTCGTACAGTATATAAATACATATTTTTTAAAACTTCAAACTTTGGTGTAAATTAATTGTCATGACTTCTTCAATTTTATTTTAATTACTCACTTAAAAAATATTTTTCTAAATCTACATATACAGTGATGATACACTTGATAATTTAAGTTAAAACACTTTAATTTTAATCATATGATTTATTTTTATTATAAAAATAATTTAAGTATATCTAAAATCTTAAAGATCACAAAAGGGATACATGGTGAATATCTATAATAAAAAATAAAGATACTTAAATGATCATATATTGTGACGAACGGAAAGTCTTGATACACTAATCTAAACGTAACAAACAACTCAAAAAATGCAAAATTAATATTTCATTGGATATACTTTTGCTTTAATAATGGCTCGCAACCTTCTACTATTAAAATAATAAGTATTGGCGGTTCACTTTCAAACCTTGTATTTCAGAAATTAACAAACCGTGTTAGATCAAACCTAGTTTATTTTGATAATAATTAAGTTTTGTATAAGCATACTGAATTTCAAAAATTTTTCAAGTTGCATTCGCTGGTAAATGTAAAATAGGTGCTAAAAAATATGATTTTCATTGATATTTTTAAAAATGTCGAACTTCAAAAATTAATTTAACAAAAACCAATGATCCAAAGCAACTTATACTTGGATATGTAATTGATTGGACATTATTATGTAGTTTTAACGAATTATAATGATATCGGGTTATTAATAACGAAATTACAATCAATAACTGCGAACAACTCGATTTCGCTCATTTGAAGGGATATCAAAATATTCTTTGTACTCGTTATACAGGTACAGAAATTAACACGTAAGAAGGAAAGATCTACTTAAAAGATAAATTGTGAAGACCTAAAGAGATAAAAAGTTTATGGAAAAGACCGCTCTAGAAACATTCCGCGAGGGGAAGACGGGAGCGTAGACCACAGCGACACTGTGGGCAGATAATGTGTTGCAATGATTCAGAAACTGCTATTACTAAGAAGCGGCGCAATATAAAATTGTTAAAAAACTCTACTTGCATGTAATTATTTATTTCTAACTATTTATACATACAACAAAAATTTATTTATAACATATGTATGCATTTTTACAATTTATAGTAAAGCGTTCTAAAAACTATAGTAAAAAGTACAACACTTCAATTCGATTCTTTATCAAGACTGTAATATAAACAATAAGTATTATTTATATTTAATTGTAACATTGTGAGACCGTAGCTCAATTCACGGAATGTTAATAAACAATAAGTGTTATGTTCCGATAGCAGTTACATACAAACATTTTCTTCGTCGTCTTCATTGATTTCAGTGTCAGTAATTTCACCATCTCCCGCATCAGTATCATCCTCATCTTGCACATTAATGATTAATGGTTCTATGGAGATATCAATGACATTTTCCTCCGCCCTGTACTTTTCTTCAATTTTCATAGCAAAGTAGTTATGTATATGCTTTCGCCTATATGCCATCCCTGGTACGTACTTGCATCGAAACATGCAAATCAGTCTTCATTAAGCACATGCAAGCACCCACTAAACGCTAAAAATCATGCAATACACTGAACAAACCGTTATAATTTCTTATAACAGAAACATGTTTGCCGCTTACCTCAGAATGTCCTTCAATGCAGTTAGCTGCGAATTAACACATCGACAGCAGTTATTTGCATCTTTCTCAAAATCTTTCACTTGCAATTATAAAACAACTTTTAATAATTTGTTAAAACCAATTAGCGTTTGTTGTTCAAATAATGTTAGTACATCGTATAAAAAAGGAAATTTTCAATTCCTATCATAAATAACGGATTGCGGCGAATTTGCCTTTTTTGTACAAAATAGAGAAACTACAAGTGCTTCCTAAACTGTAATATACACCGTCTCTTTTTCAAGGTTTGAGCTGTATACTATTCCAATTTCGTTAAATTTTATTCACCAATAACAAAGTTATAAACTTTTT
>JAHWXV010572019.1:0-10123 GCA_024586415.1 Phrixothrix hirtus | reverse complement strand
ACAATTATTAATTTAATAAAATAAAATATAAATTTGGGCGAAGACCTTTTAATTTATTAGATTAGATATGAATACGCCCAATTTCTCATTATATTATTTAGAAAGTCTAAATTTTGTTTTCCAACATTTAAAATTATAATCTAATTAGGTTAATATGAGATTATCTACAAAATATACAAAAATACAAACTAGATAAAGAGTCTAACATTACAAACTAAACTATTATGAGATTAACTATAAAATGTACAAAAAATATAAGCTAAATAAAAAATAACGAAC
The DNA here is from genome assembly GCA_024586415.1 of Phrixothrix hirtus. Classification (NCBI taxonomy): domain Eukaryota; kingdom Metazoa; phylum Arthropoda; class Insecta; order Coleoptera; family Phengodidae; genus Phrixothrix; species Phrixothrix hirtus. The sequence continues at coordinate 9,844 of JAHWXV010572019.1, read as the reverse complement.
TTAAATTATAATACAACTTAAGCATGAAATATATTCAAAATACAAACTAAATTAAAAATAATGAATCTAAAATTACAATTAATCTTATACACATGAAATATGATAAAATATAAGTACAATATAATCTAAATGAAAAATATCAAGTCTGATAATTACAAACTAAACTATTACGAGATTAACTACAAAATATATGAAAATATAGACTAAATAAAAATATCAAACTTAAATTACAATACAATTATGCTTGAAATATATACAAAATACAAGCCAAATTAAAATAATGAATCTAAAGTTATAATACAAAACATTCATTAAAGATTTAAATTAACAATGCCCCCAAGCTAATGTGCTGCATCCGTCCGAAAATATAAACCTCTTGTCGTCATCATTACTTAATGCGGTTTTACATTGATTGACGGTATAGATTTGGTGTTTATATGTTCTAAAAAGGTTTTGTTGCACGAACAGGGTAGAACTAGCTGCTAAGCACGATTTATAATCATCCCCGCTAATGTCATATTTAATCGAGCACTTTTTAACACCTTTAGCCTTCTTGGTCTATTGAATATGGTCATCATATAGTGAGAATGTGTATAATTTAGAACAAAGTGCAACTAACTGATATAGAATTCGACCTGCGGCTTCATCTTTCATTAAACCGACTACAGTTTTATTTAGCGTAGGAATGTCATATACATTATTAGGTTTAAAATTGCCTGTGTCAAAACGCTCGATATTATCCTTAACATCTTTATACAGATCCTCGGTCTCAATAAGTAAAATGAAGTTGTCAGTATCTATATAGTAAAGCGTAGCACGGTCTTGATATGTTGTGTTAATATATTCATTATAAAAGTTGTACATTAGATGTTTTGAAAGTTCTAATATAGCAAAGCCAGCATATATTGGTTTGTTATATGTAACTTTCAATCTTCCTAACTGTATTGCAACTAAATTTTCATTGAAAACTGAAACGCTTTTTATATTAGGCATTGCTATAGGACTTCCGGCCCCGCACCTTTTACCGATACCCTCCCAGAGATTAACTAGTTTAACATCAACACGCTTATCAACATTTTCGATCGTTTTCTCATAAATGTTGTTATTCATTAATTTGAAGAAATCTTTTTCGATTTCATTCATTGCATTTTACTCAAATGCGTGTTTAAATCTATGTAATCCTTTAACCAAGCGGATTGTTTAAATTACAAAATACGATGAATTTTATCGAGTTCAAGACCATATTTCAATGCCTGTTTAAGATTTTTATAGTGAATTACATAATTTTCCCTGTTATATAAATTCGGTATGAGTTTTTTATTTTTGAAACGAGAATTCGGTGAAACAATATTTTGAAGGATAAATGGAAACGCGTTATGATGGTGGTGGAGACGTTCAGGATAATTAACATCCACCTCCAAAAAATATCCCTCTTGCGAATCGTCAGCAATGCCTGCAACATTGAAATTTGAAATTTCAGTGTCATTTACCCATTTAAACCCGCCATAAGGTAATAATTGCGACATTGCCCACACTTAAAGATTATTTGCATCCCAATATGCTAAATATGTTGAGGGGTGATTTGCATAGTGCTCCTTCATATATTTATTATTCGCCTTAGTATATCGAAGCGAAGCCTGGCATATGCCACCTCTGATTCCTTTATGTACAAAATGATACATATCAATGTCCGTAAATAACTCTAGTTCTACCTGAGTGTGTTTTAGCACGGCTTCCCAACTAAGCCCTGCAATAGTAAAGTATTGAGCTGGATTTAGTTTATAAGTATTCATGCATAGATTTCTAAACACTTCGAATACATCTCAGAGTAGTAAAACGTCAATTTTGAGATAAAAACTGGAATAATCTGATAAATTTATACAATTAAATACATTCCACACGTTTAGCGCATGCTCATACCCCTCATCGGTAATATTGTCTTTATTTAGAACATTATAAAATTTCCGTTTAGGTGGTAAAACAGGCTCACTAAACCGTTCGAACAAATCCATATATTGATAAGGAAATGCCCCTTTCCTTCGTGATAAATTAAATTTTTCGCTTGTAGGGAAGAACTTTTGTATTTGACATAATTGATTATTGTTTAGGTTTTTAGATAGTTTATCCAAGGACGAACTCATAAACCTGAAAGAGTCAAGAAAGGTCAACTTCATGTAAACATTATGGCTCTTATGATTTTTATCCGTAAAATTATCCACTTCAACCGATTTGGTAAATAATATGTATTTTTCCTTATTTTCTGGAATGATGTCAATTTGCTCATTGTCACATTTCAATTCTTTTATAAATAAATGAGCATCATAATTCGACATGTTATGAAAATATACTGGAATCATTTTAGGTATTTTATAATTTAAATTGCATTTAGAATGCGCTGCGCCTACAAATTTAGAGGTTAAATGATCATTATCCGCCACTTTGTCTCAAACCTCCAGTTTTTTATCACAGATATGACAAATTGAAGCCCTATCGAAACTATGCTGTTCTTCTACATTAAGTTTATGCATTGGAAGTACGATCTTTAACTGGTTGTTATATATGTTTCTAACATCATCACAAAGCCTTTAAATTAAATACTTTTGCACAGTCTTCTCCCGTATATGTCACATATTTGCTTAATACGTCATTATATGAACATTTAATGTAGTATCCGAAGCTATATGGAACATGAAGATAAGTTTTATTCATGTAGCTATAACTAGAATCAGGCCGCGTAAACGACGAATGGCACCCTAATTTTCTTCTCATAGCTATTGAAATTTAAAATATTTCCCGGAACCAAATCATCATTTTTGTCCGTTTTAAGTTCTTCCGTGGGCATGATTGTATAGATTTTACTGCAATCGTTGGATTTATGCATTAATAGCGCGGATTATTTAGAGAAAAATGTAAGGCAGCCGTCACATAATTATTTTTTTTTCTTTACATTTTGAAACGTGTGCGCTAATAAGACGTGAAATATCTTTAATCCAGACATAATGATCCTTAATTCCCCCTTTAATATATAATAAATTTATATGCGTCTATTGAACTGCTTTAGAGTAATATATAGGACCCACACTATCGTAATTTTTACTTTTATAATTAAATTCTACACCATAAACATTTATACTTACATTATTATTAACTTCAAATTTATTAATATCTTTCATCGGAAATTCCATTCCTGCGGTATTAATCACCTCAGTATAATGAGGGTAGGAAGATGTTCGATCCGGTTGGTTATGGTAATTGACCGGATATAATGCGGGCGTTACTGCTCAAGCAAAACACGTATTATCTAAATTATGAACAATTACACATGCCTGCCTTCGTTGAATTTAAATAGGTAATTTAATGTAGGATGATCCTCTAATAGGTATATATTTATTAATATTAATTTCGATATGTGAAATATCCTTTAGTCTCCACCCGCTATCTTTCAATTGAAATTCCTCGTTCTTAGTTTTAATGATTGAGCATAGCTCGTCGTAAATATGTGATACGTCGATCATTTCGCGAGTTATTACACTATATTTAGTGTTAAACGATTTTAAATCACCGAAAGAATTTTTCTCAAATGTGTAATAGCCAAATAATTCCATGTTAAACTTGACACCGCTCTGATGCGATTTTCGCACAGCATTTATTAAATCGATTATCGGATGTTTGATTGATTCTAAAAACGAGGAAATATTAAGCCCGTTACCGTTAATTTTTTATGTACAAATCCTACGCTTAAAGCTAGTTTGTAATTCTACGATATTGTGAGAATATGGTTTGGCAATTGCCGCTAAATGTTTCTGCGAGCGTAGATGTCCCACATATTTTGATGATGAAAAAATAACTCACCGCCGGTTTTACATTCCTGAGCCTTCACTCTGGATGGTCCCAGTGTTTCTGTAAACGTAATTTTCACTTTCTTCACTTGCGGTTGCACCTCATTCTTTGTACATCTGCCGCTGTTTATATGATTAACTAATTCCATCCCATTAGCTACTATCTCACCGCATGTCTTACACATGACTTGAAGCGTACGTCAGTGAAATGTATCTTTTGAGATTATCCTTGCGCTTGAACTCTGCATTGCAGATGGCACATGCTTGGAATTTACTATTTATACATGCTTTCATGTGACGTGTCAGATAATCATTATATATGAATGATTTGGCACACTTCATGCAGGTGCATTATTGCTGTAATAAAAAATAAATTTAGAATATGAAAGATTTAATTAATCAAGTTTCGGAAATTTATTCATTAAAAATATTAGATTTAAAAGATGCTTACATATGAGGTGTCCGCAAAATGATGTTTTAGGGGAATGATGTGGTTATTGGAATGTAAAACTGTAACAAAAATAAAATTAGAATATGAAAGAATCTATTTAATTAAGCTTCGCAAATTTATTCATTAAAAGTATGAGATTTAAAAGATACGTACATAAAATTTCTTTGAAGTGATGCTAAACACAAAATATCAATTCAGATTCAATGTAAATATTATAAAATTTCCACTTTAAATATAAATAAACATTTATTACTTTACGTAGCGTAGATATTGAATGCTTGAAAACAGATGAACTTTCATTAAACAATCAAACACCACTCTTATATAGGTGGGGATATATAGAGAAGATAAATGAATAAGCTTATTTCGTATGTATATTTATTTATTAAAAGGATTGTTAGGGTGAAAATAATCATGTTTCATTTCATCCAACCATATAATATTTAAAAGTATGACTATAAAGAATATAGAATCTAAGTAATGCCCCATAAAATAATTATGTTTTCCGGCATTTAAAGTTGTAATCTAAACCAGGTTATTATGAGATTATCTATAAAATACAAACTAAATTAAAAATGTATGATAATATCACTATTATGGTGGAATGCATAAAATGTGACTTAATTTATTAATGAGAAAATATGATCCAAGTTATTTCGTTAATTTATAGAATTATTATGATGCTACTACATGATAGAAATTCTAATAAAATATAAAGGACTAGAATTGCATGGATGCATTTTTGAATATTATAGAAAACGTAATTGCATTATAAACCTTAATTGCATTTCCAAATGAACAAGAAACATAAATATCGAAGTTGTCATTTTGGGCCCGGATGCGTAATTACCTCACTAAAAGGACTACCGCGTTGAACTATTTTTCTTACTTTAACGATTGTACTATTTAGCGGCATATACGAAAAAAAGCAGGAAGCGAAAATATCTAAGTTGTCACTTTATGTCCTGATGTACAATTACCTCAATAAAAGGGCTCCCGCGTTGAATTATTTTTGCTACTTTAACAATTACACTATTTAGTGGTATTTACGAGAAAATTAAGGAAACGTAAATATCCGAGTTGTCATTTTGGGTCCGAATGTAAAATTATCGCAATGAAAGGGTTTCAGCATTACACTCTTTTTTGCTACTTTAAGAATTGTGCTATTTAGCTTCATTTACGAGAAAATGCAGGAAAAAAATATCCTAGTTGTCATTTAGGATCCAGATGTTGTGTTTAACATAAGAAGGGTTTATTTATTAAGACCTAATTCCTTAAAGTACTAAAGTTTTTAGTTTAAAATTTACATTTGTGACTTGTATTACTTTAAAATATGCATGCCTTTATACTATAAATCTAGACTAAGATTAATTAATTGAATGTCCTTTTAATGAAATATTCCTATTTAAAATGTTAATTTATATATCGGCAGGTAGAGAAATAAATGGTTTCAGGGATATTTTCACTGAAAAAGGTTTCATTTGAGAATTTGTAAAGATCTACTTCAATGCAAATGGATATGGATGTATGCGAATTATAGGCTCGAATTAGTATTATGCTTTACGTTAGAATATATTTCGCACATTCATTTAATGTCTGAATAAATAATGAAAATAGTTGAATTATGTACTATCCGATATCATTAATTAAACACCGGTAATTAACTTAACATAAAATTTCTTAAATAATCTAATGTGGATTTAAATAATGAATGCTATTGAGTTGATGTGTAAATTCATTATATAGCGTTTTATAGTCGCGTTGTGACGTCATCATTTTATGCGTGTTACAATCTGTCATTTGGCGCGGGATATTACTAACATTAATTACATATTTGAAAATGGTTGTGATAAATTTAATTAGTCTCGATTTCTTTAAATTAACTTTCAGACCAATTACATAATAATGAATTTGAGGTGAATTTAGTTAGAGCTTCGATTTTACATTGATTAGCCGATTAATTACATAATAATTAATTTTAATAAGCATTAGCATATAAATTAGAATCATAAAAAATATAATTATCAAAAATATTCCTTAATAAAACTATATAAATGGAAATAAATGTTTGATTATTTATATTAATTATGCGATTAATTAAATTAAGCCGTGAATAAAAACGGCTAAACGCGAATAAAACAGCGAATTAAACTGCGAAAAAGCGAATTAAAAAGATAAAACGCGAATTAAACCGTAAATTAACATCCTCACCTCGGACCGCGAATTAACCCTTTTCCGTGAGGGTATGAGGATGGCATTAATCTTATCTACTCACACACTCACGTACACACGCACGCATGCACGTGCGCATGCGCGCAGCACGTGCGACGCACGCACGCATGCATGCTCGCACGCACTCACGCACGCTCGCGCGCATGCACGCACACACGCACAATTGACAATAAATTTAAATTCAACAAACACATAGACTATACAGCTAAAGGATGTTTGAAGATGATTAACATTTTAGTAAGCTCAGCAAGACTCAAATGGGGCTTAGGTCAGGAAGCATTACAAACCATTTATAAAGCAGCGATTCTACTAATTCTGTCTTATAGTACACCAGTATGGATATTACCCATGAATTATAAGAGGAATCAACAAATCTTTAAAAGAGTACAAAGAACATTAAATATCAAAATAGCAAAAGGTTTTAAAACAATTTCATATGATGTATCCAGTGTAGTAACAACAAATCTACCAATTATGATCAAATTGCAAGAAATTGTTAAAATTTACAAGATGGTAAAGGAACAAACAAATAACAATAATAATGAAGGTTTTAAAAAGCAAAGAATAGGGTTAATAAAATGTGTGGAAAGTGGGAGTTTCAAAAAATGGGAAAATTAGTGGAGCAGAACTGATAAGCGTAAAATCATTAAGCAGTTTTTTCCAATGGTTACATCAAGCTTAGTAAAACAATAAAATTAAAGCCTAACATAACAACTTTTCCTACCGGTCATAGAAAATTAAACAGTTATTTCTAGAAATACAAAATTAGAGAAAACGCAAAGTATAAATGTGGCAATGATGATCAGAATATTGATCAATTAATTTATGAGTGTCGCGAAACAACAATTCGAAGAACTATTCTAATTAATAGTATTAATTCTGCTGGCGTAATTTGGCCCATAAACAAATCCAAATTGCTTGGCAAATACTGTAAAGCATTTTTAGAGTTTGTTAATTGACTTGATCTCGACAATTTAGTGTTAGTTTAAGATTATAATATTGGATAATTTTGGCTTCTTATAGCGACAACCTATTTATTTGTTATTATAGGCATGTAGTATATGTATATGGAGCATGCTGAAATAAAGTACCACTAAAAAGAAAAAAGCACACACGCACGCACGCGCACGCACGCACACGCACGCGCGCGCACGCTCACACACACACCGGCATACATGCGCGCACACACACGCGCACGCATACGCGCACGCACGCATGCACGCACACACGCGCGCACGCACGCGCGCACGCACGCACGCACGCACGCAGGCACGCACGCACATACACACGCACGCACTAACGCACGCACGCGCGCACACACAGGCTAATTTCTAAAGACTTGTTTTTCGGACTCAGGGAACTCAATTTGAATAAACCACAGCAAAACATTTTTCTTCCAGAATTGTGGTATTTTAATAGAAACTCGTGCAACATTACCGTCTACTTCTTGATTCGACATATTTATGTTACCACTGTTATTTATTGCTATTATTTAAAATATCACATCGGGATGACCAATTTATGGGGATTAAATTTGTTATAGTTAAATAATGTCAATGCTAATACTATTTCATTACATATATTTAGCAAATGTTAAATGTGACAACTTAAATTATTTTTTTATATCAAGTAAAACAATTTCATTCTATCTATCTTACTTTTCAGTCTGCTACTTTTTAATATGTAAAAAGGTTCCCATAGCTACAACCCTAATACAGTACTAAGACAACAAATACTAAATAAACGAAATGTACAAGTTATTATTCTCCGTTTACCTTTATACATGGTGTAAAGAAACAAGGTACTTTCTTGTAATGGGTAGTAGAATAAAAACAAAAAGGTCTTATACAACAATACTCGAAAACCTAACGATTCTCAAAAAAATTAGTAAAAGACACAACTTTGTCATGGCATATTTGAACAACTTGAACATTTGTCATCAGGAGTTAGTCAAGAAACAGTTCTTATTGTACATAACAAAATATTTAAAACAATTATTCTATAACGTTAATAGTTATGGTATTATTTTAAAAAATGTATTACATAAAATTGTAAATTCTACTAAACAGGAGACCTGTTCGGTAAACTTATCATTCATAAACTAGTCTAACACCATTATTGGAATAACCAAATAAATACAATGTTAGTAGTTTATGGCTTATAGTCGTAAATAGATTAGTAGCACATTGAAGTCTATTGGTAAAGACTTCCTTATTTAGAAAAGAATCTGCATATGTATTGTTCGAGACAATTATGTAAATTTAGATACTTTTTATTATTTGCAAAAATTACTGTTTGTGTTGACCCAAATTTATAATTCGTTATTATTCAAGCTAGATCGATGTTTTCGCTCATCCTGCAAATAAATTAAATTCAAATTGAAGTTAGTAATTTAGTTATTACACATGACAAGAATTATTCTGTATTGAGTAATTGTTGAAATATTTGTAATTCAGGGTTTGCTGTTTTAGTAAAGAAAGTTAGTTCCTTTACAATTGTTTATTTAAAGCAATACTCGATGATCAATCTTGTAATGCAATCTTTTTGTTCGCGAACGCGTGTTTATCCTTTAACCAACTTTTCAATAATTATGTATGTCAATATCCCGAATTTTGTCCTTTCATACACGCTGGAAAATTTAACTTATTTCTACAATTATTTAGACTCCCATCTTAGCTTCACATTTCAATCCTGTATTTTGTTTTTTTGAACATTTTAATTTTTATCTTTTCTTTCTATTTTAGTTTATCAGAAAATTAGTGACTTTTTCTGATAAATGAGAACCGTTGCAAATTGAATTAAAGAAGCAACAATCCACAGTTTAATTGGTACATTCACGACCGCGAGGGATATATAAGCCACTCTGAATCACTAAATATACTCTGTGAAATAGAAATTGCAACACCACGCACGCTCGCACGGACGCACGCACGCACACACACACACACACAAACACACAAACACACACACACACACACACACACAGACACACACACACACACACACACACACACACACACAGACAGACCAGTTTCTAAAAACAGTTGAAACTCAATTAAGAGAAAATTGGCCTCCTACTAAAAGACCTAGACAAAGAATTGCCACAAGTGAGCAGAATGAAATAGCAGTTATGCGTAGTGTAACGGAAGATCCCCACCTAAGCAAAAATTCGATTGCTAGAAATCTTGTAATAAGCCAGTCTTCAGTAAGTAATATTTTACTTGCAAATAAATTTCATCCATACCATGTAATGCTAGTGCAAGAACTAAAAGAGCCTGATATTGACAAACGATTAGAATTTTGTAATTTTATACTTCAAAAA
>JAHWXV010571977.1:0-12069 GCA_024586415.1 Phrixothrix hirtus | reverse complement strand
GCTAAGCATTGTATTTGAGAAAGCGCGTCATCTTAGATAAGCGGCCACCTGCAGTTGTCTATTCATATCCACAGGTGTTAATGGGAATCATATAACTCGAAGCATGCCAACGCCTACTAAGGTTATCATTATAAAAAAATATTTTTATGCTATATCTCAAAATAAAACACACGAAAATAGTAATTACTAATGGTATTTTGTAGCCCTTAAAAAGTGTACTTTTACAGGATACCACTATTTTGAATAATAAAAGAGCTACTGCGGTTATATTGCTTATATCTAGTAAGCCTTGAAATTTTCGGTCTAAACAAAAGCCGCATGAAGTTGCTCTTTTAAATTGTGAAATATTTTCCCATTTAACCGATCCTCTATCTCTAACCGTTTCCGAGATGCCCGTAGTGGGCTGGTTAAAATAGACGATCTGTATATATACCAGGTTATTGTATTTGAAATAGTGAGTTAATATTACCGATATTTTTTAATCAAAAAGTAAATTTAACTACTGGTATAGTAAAGTCTAACTAAAAATCTGGTGTGAGATAACACACGACTTTCCCTTACGTATGTACATAGATATACAACTATATAAATGTTCACAAATGATTAAAATATTATATACGTTTATATTGGGAACGATAACTGGAACGGTCACCCATCCAAGTTACTGGACACGCAAAACGCTGCTTAGCTCGTTATATTTGCTCTGATAACTCGCTTAAATGTATTTTTTTAGGAAAACGTCTAAGTTCGCGCAAAACTATGTCAAAAGCATAAGAACTGTAGCAAGTTTCAAAAAAATTGTTATAGCCGTTTTCGAGAAAAACGTAGAAAACTTAAATATCGTAAGAATACAGTGGTACTTCCGGCCATTCGATTTAAACTAAATTCTTGTCGTCTCATGTACGGAAAATAGAAAATTTAGATATGGTTTTTGATTTTCATATGATGATTTGTTTTTGAGATATGTTGTTCACAACTAATACTCCAATTACTTCCGGTTACTCGATTTTCAAAAATTTATTAGAGAAACTCCTTGGTTAATATAAAATTAAATTAAGATAAGTAGTTAAGAAATATACCAAGTTTGAAGAACATCGTTAGAGTCGATTTCAAGAAAACCGTGAAAATGAAGAATTCGGAAAATATCTAAAAATGACAGAAATAAAGTGGTATTTCCGGTTATTCGATTTTAACCAAATTTTTGATTTGGTATACAAAGGCGATCATGACCTCAAATATAAATTTTCATTTCCCTGGGACTTTTAGTTTCATAGTTATTTTATTCAGACTTAACGGTGAAAATTTTCAAAGTAAACGCCTAGATTATATGAAAGGGTATAACCTTAATTGGGGTGTTAATTGAATTGGGAAGGTTAATTCCGGCCAGCTAATTCTCAGGGGTGGCCAATGTGTAAATATAAGTCAACAACTAACACAAGCAACTTGCGAAATTTAGAGCGCACCATCAGCTGTTCAATAGCAAATAACAGTAGGCAAAATCACTTGATTATTAGCTGATCTTGAATAACAACTTGCATTGAGAATAAATAATAACAACAGGAACAATTAATCATTTTATTCAACAAGAAGTCACAGTGAAATATAATACAGTAATTAATGATCGTAATGAATATTTAAGACACAAAAATTATAGGCTGTTAGCCGGCAATGAACAACTAAGCAATAATCAAATAATATAAATGAATATGTTACTCAACAACAACAAAATAGCATTACAGTGTGGTTCAGCAAGGATAAAGCCAAGTATCAGTAATCAGACGCCGCTTGATGGAAGTCGGAACGAGCTGTGTTCAACATAGAAGACTCTAGATTTTTGGAAGCTGTAAATTAATGAAAGTAAATGTTTGGAATTTAAATATTCAAGATCGCAGGGTCGCCCTTCGTAGTTAGCCAATATAGAGGCCCGATATGGAAGCAACAATTGATCACAGATTAATAGCAATTTATTTGATTGGTGAAGCCACTTCAAGTATCGTTAAATGTTTTTAATAATAATTAAGTTTGTGTAAATAATCACAACCTACAATAACGGACAAGATATTAATATCGAGATAAATTCAAATTCGGTAATGAAAATTTGTTTTTTTTTAAAAGTATTTAATTTCAAATGCCAAAGAATTTTTTAATAACGTTAAATCCAATTCAGAAAGTCTCCAAATTTTGTTCAAAAAAAGGTATGTAATAAGTTCATAATATGTAACCGGCGTGCTTCAAGTAATTGGATAATTAAGGTATATAAGCAATCAGTGAAACGCAGAGCTGGTATGTAAGAATTAATCTTACCAAACAATTTTACTACGGGGAGATGTAATTTCCAATAATTTTAAATGCTGATTCCAGAGAAGACAACTTGTGCCAATTTAAACTCACAACAATATTAACCAGCAATAGAAATTATAAAAACACAGCTCAAGGCCGTTATATCAAAGATGGCGACTTGTACCTTTTTTACACCTAAGTGCTCAAAATAAATGGTAAAATAATTTAATTAATTTTTCACTCACCAAACTTCGGCGTTGCGCCTTAATTTTCATATTCTTACTAAATACTGATTTCAATTATAATGATGGTAAAGTATCCAATTAATAAAGAATCCAATGCCCACTTGAACCAGTTGCCCTTTCCCCCTGAACCTCGAACTCTATCCTACCAAAAAAGAACAAGTTAAATTTTGCTCATAATTATCGAAAGAATACAATCAAAATTTAAAAGGATGGTAGTTCTGACTAGCGAAGCGATGCACAAGTAATTTTTTAGAAACATTATTAATTAATTAAGATTGTAAAGAATTTGGATCGTGCTATCGTTTCTCTAGCCAAACGTATACTGCCCCTCACCTCAGAACAGAAAATTCTCTCGCTTCCCAAGCTCGACAACTTGCCGCCTCTATCTCGATTCAGGACCGAATGAAACCAGAGACGTCCTTAAAAATATCTTCACACTTCTATGCTATAATTTGCCGAAAAAGTAATTAATTATTGACAATTGCAATTTATGTGTCTTATTCATTAATATTAAAATGTTTAATGTAACTTATATACAATATGCTTCACAATGAGAATAAATTGTCTGTGAATTCTTTAAAGCGTAATCTAAAATCATATATTCTTTCTAATCAAAATCGTTATATTAAATAATGAAAAAAATGTTTAGTATTAATAATAAAATAAACAATGCGACGTTTCAACGTTACAAGGGTCTTAAACGTCTAAGAAATATAGTAAATTAAAAAAAACATTAGAGTGAATTTTGAGAAAATTTCGGAAAACCAAAAATTCGGAAAATGTCTAAAAATCACAAAAATAAAGTGGTACTTCCGGTTATTCGGTTTTAACCAAATTTTTTATTTAGCACACTAAGGTGATTATAACCTCAAATATAGAATTTTCATTTAGCTAGGGCCTTTAATTTCATAGTTATTTTATTTAGACTTAATGATGAGACTACTTTTGGTCACACGAGTTACGGAAAATTTTCCGAGAAACAGTCTAGATTATATGAAAGGGCATGTGGTAAATTTAAAAAAAAAATAATTCGAGCTGATTTTGAGAAAATCTCAAAAACCCGAAAAATGACTAAAGCAAAGTGGAACTTTTGATTATCTGATGTTGGTGAAACTCTTGTAGTTGTGTACGACGATAGACACAAATTCAAATGTTAAATTTCATTTATCTAGGACTTTTCGTTTTCTAGTTAAGGTGTTCAGACACACACACGCGCACACGCACGCACGCACGCACATAGTTCAAAGAAATAATTTACATGGGGGAAATAAGCACCTTAGGCGTGTTTTATATGCAAATTGGTGTGAACACCAATGGGGTTCTATTGAAGTATCACCCCATCTGCGACCCATTTTAAAAGCAAATGTTTTTTGAAAGGAACTTTATTAACGACACTACGTTCTCAATATGGTCGTTAACGCAGCCATCAACTAACAAATGAATATCAAAAATAGAAAATATAAAACTTCAAACTTCAAATGGTCTCATTACTAGCATCCATACTTGTTATATTAATTGTCATACGGGTAATTTAATAAATCGGTCTCTAAATTAATGTAACTGCTCTTTACGCTTCTATAGATCCTATTCGACTCATGGCCCCTTCAAGCTCGTTTAAACTATTCTCTGTACTAAGTTTTAACAACTTCGTTTAAGTTGTAAATTCAATTAAGTGTGCATCCATTGGCTTAGAAACTTTTTGAACCCACATAAGTTAAAGAATAACTTCCTGCATCATTTTTGCTAAAGTTATTTATATTCTCATCGGTTATATTCTCTCCAAATCTGAAAGATTACAACTATTCACCAATAACTCTTCTCCCAAATGATTTTGTGTTTACATCTTTTATTTTTAATATTTTGTATTACTTGCCCGCATCTTGGTCACATATTTTAATAATAGATTTCACATCAAGTTTGCCAAGTTCATTTAATTTTAATAAATCCATAATATTTATACCAATTCCAGGATCTTCCTCCAACTGCAATCAAATTATAAACCTTTTACCATTGATTAGCGAAATCCACGTTAACTGTAAGAATTAATTTTAAATAAAATGATCTTTATACTTCATATTGCCAGTAGTTAATGTTAATTATTTGAAATTGTGTGTATTTGTGAACAGGATATCACGAAGACGAAAAGCTGTAGATAAAAAATTCAATAAACAATCATCTCACGCGACTGCAACAATTTTACTAACATCAGATAACAGGAATTACCACATTACTCTTGTAATTTTTTGGTTTTTCGAGATTTTCTCGAAATCAGCTCTAACAATTTTTTGTATTTACTGTATTTTTTAGACATTTAATGCCCTTTCCTTTGGTTCAGGTAGTTTCTCAAAAAAATTTCCGTAAGTCGAGTAACCTGAATACTTATACCATTAACTCTGAATAAAACAACTATGAAACTAAAAGTTCCCGTTAAACGAAATTTTATATTTGAGGTCGTAACTGCCCTTGTATGTAAAATCAAGAATTTGGTTAAAATCGAATAACCGAAAGTACCATTTTATTTCTGTCATTTTTGGATATTTTTTAGAATTTTCTGGTTTTCGCGATTCTCTTGAAATCGGCTCTTCCGATTTTTTTTAAATTTAGCATATTTCTTAACTGCATAATTCTGTTTTATATGAACAAAGAAATTAGTGTAATAAATTTTTGAAAATCGTGTAACCGGAAGTACTTAAGGTATTAATTGTAAACAACATATCTCAAAAACTAAACATCATTTAAAACTGAAAAATTATTTGTTTTCTATCTTCCGCCAATGAGACCAAGAATTTAGTTAAAATTGAATGACTTTATTCATGCGATTTTAAGTTTTTTGCAGTTTTCTCGAAAACGGCTATAGCAGTTGTTTTAAAGCTTACTGTAATCCTTATGCCTTTGATGCCCTTTTACCTGAACTTATCAGTTTCCCTGAAAATTTACGTTAAAGTGAGTTATCAGAGAATCTCTGGAGTTAAGCAGCGCTTTGCGTATCCAGTAACCTGTATGGCTGACCGTTCCTATTATCGTTCTCAAAATAAACGCAAATAATATTTTAATTATTTGTGGACATTTGCATATTTATATACGTAAGAGAAAGTCGTGTGTTATCTCACAGCAAAATTTTTTTACATAAATTTAGGGTCTGAGCCAGAACCCACTTTGCTATGTTACTGATAATTATTTTACCTCCCTGGACTTATTAAAAAAACTAAAAGCTGAACAAACCTTAGCACGTGGGATAGTAAGACTCTATAATGCCAAATAATATGAAAAGTTACAAAGTAATGAAACGTTGAGATTTTGATTATAGAATCTCCCCAATAGACATTGGAGTATGGAAGTGGAAAAACAATAAAGTTGTTTATTTTGACAGTAATTTTCATGGATGTGAAGTAATCAATGTAAAAAGAATTCAGAAGAATGGCTTCAAAACAAAGATTAAGCCGGCATTCATTGTCAAAGACTATAACACCTTTGTGAGAGGTATTTATTAATCATGCTGATCGGTTGAGAACTGTTTATGGCCTAAACACACGCTCCAAGAAATGATGGAATAAATTTGTTCTGAGGCTTGGTAGCCGTATCTTTCGTTAATTCGTGTATAATTTTTTGTGATATAGTAGAGAAACAGTCTGTTTTGCAATTTAGAAGAGGTTGCTATGGGTCTGATGATTTACAAAATACATGTTACACTGAATCGGGAGATTAGTAAGATAAGTTCACCCAAAGTAAAAGAATGCGCTTCTTATTCAATCTGTTCTGATGTTCGCTTCTTCAATATAGATTCACATTGGATCAAGTTTACGTATAAAAGAGATAGATGTGAGTTGTGTAGCTGCAATAGTATTCAATATTGATCTTGTTCAATTTGCTCAAGATGCAATATTTTTCTATATTGTAAGGAAAAAGTACTGTTTCGCTGTATGATAAATAAATTTAAATTTATTCATTCATTCTTTTTCGTTAAAAATCTATTATTCCTATACCAAATGTCCTCAGATAATCTGACAGTACCTAAAAGTACCATGTCTGTTTTTTTTTATTTAAATTAAATTAGAAAACTTTGACAAAAATAGATTTGGTATTCATGGTATTTTTATTGAGGTTTTACTATGGCACTAAATTTTTGCTTATATGTTTTAGTTCAGGCAACAAAGGCTTAAAAGTTGATTTTAATGCGGCTGATAAAAAATTTTTATTTTATTTGCAGTTTTCCAAAAAACCATAATTACAAAAGTAAATAATGTTACGCTACTGATCAAGCACAAATTTAGGTAGCGATGTAGCATGCTCAATAAAACATAATAGTAAACATCATTTGTGCAGATATTAGCAGAAGACAATAACAGTAAAATTAAATTCAGAATTAAATATTAATAGAAAAAATGGGAGATAACACACGCAATTCATTTAAGTTAATTCAAACAGTTCCAATGTATTCGTTTACAAATAATTATCACCCACTTTTTTCTGAAATGTGTAGAACTTGCTCGTTGATAGTGAAAGATAATTTATCTATGATTTGTATAGATCCGATTAAATTTAATTCGGAGGAAATGTCACTCCGTGATAAATTATACCTTTGCTGCCCAGAATTGGTAAATTTATATTGTATTCCATTTGACCATTTTAACATTTTCATTAATAGGATCTACGTATTAATTCAAAGTTATTGTTATGTGTAAATTGTTCTGGGACCATCAATATTATATATGAATTTACCCGCAAATATGATAAAAACAAAAGCCAACTTTATGAACATTTCGCTTTTGCATTAGTATCTATAAATAATTTTCATTTATTTAATAACTATACGTTTACAGGTAATGATGAAATTAAATTGGAAGAAGTTAATTTATATGATATAAAGGAAGGCCCTTCAAGCAATCATACGCATTTACAAGGTGTTACTACACCACTATTTAGACATTCCCAAAGTAATCTCATTCCTAGCATGAATATTCATACTGAAGAAAAACTGTTGAAATGTTCTATGTGTAACTATAGCAACACTACAAAGAAGCTCTTGATAAAACATTTACGAACTCATACTGAAGAAATTCCATTCAAATATTCTATATCTGACTATAGTAGCTTCTCAAAGAGTGATTTAAAAATGCATCTGTATATTCCTACAAGAAAAAAATTCAAATGTTTTGTTTGTAATTATGGTTGTAGCCAGAAGAATAATTTAAAAAAACATTTACGTATTCATACTGGAGAAAAGCCATTCAAATGTTCTGTGTGTGCTTATAGCAGTATTCAAAAAAGTAATTTAAAAACACACTTACGCATTCATATTAGAGAAAAAACCTTTAAATGTTCTATGTGTGATTTTAGTTGCGTTCGGAAAAAGAATTTGAAAAATCATTTACGCATTCATGCTGGAAAAAAAACGTTAAAATGGCTTATGTGCGACTGTAGCATTATAAAGGATAACTTGAAAACAAGTTTGCACACACATACTACAGAAATGCCATTCAAATGTTGTCACTGTGATTTTAATTGTGTTCAAAAGGGTAAGTTGGAAAGACATATGCGCATTCATACTATAGAAAAATCATTTACATGTCCTATCTGTGATTATAGTTCTAATCAGATTAGTCATTTAGAAAGACATGTTCGTATTCATAGCGGAGTGAAACCGTTCAAATGTTCCATATGTGATTATAATAGCGTTACAAAGAGCTCTTTGAAAAAGCATTTGAGTATTCATACTGGAGAAAAACCATTCAAGTGTTCTAAATGTAATTATAGTAGCATTACAAAGACTGACTTGAAAACACATTTCCACATCCATACAAAAGAAAAACCTTTCAAATGTTCTAGCTGTAATTATAGTTGTATTCAAAAGAGTAATTTGAAAAAACATTTGCGTATTCATACTGGCGAAAAACCGTTTAAATGTTCTAAATGTGATTATAAGTGCACTACAAAGGGTTCTCTGAAAAGACATTTAGGTATTCATACCGGAAAAAAACCATTTAAGTGTTCAATATGTGATTATAGCAGTATTACAAGGAGTGATCTGAAGACGCATTTTCACATTCATACTAAAGAAAAACCATTCAAATGCTCCGTATGTGATTATAGTTGTATACACAAAAGTAATTTGAAAAAACATTTGCGTATTCATACTGGAGAAAAACCTTTGAAATGTACCGTATGCGATTATGGTTCCATTCATAAGAGTAATATGAAAAAACATTTGCGCATTCATACTGGCGAAAAACCATTCAAATGTAATGTATGTGATTATAGTTGTATTCAAAAAGGTAATTTAGAAAGGCATCTACGCATTCATAGTAGGAAAAGATCATTCAAATGTTCTGTATGCAATTATAGTAGTGCTACAAAAAGTAATTTGAAAGGACATTTGTGCTTTCATATAAAATAAAACTCTAACATATTCTGTGTCTATATTCATGTCATAGAAGAGGCCATTTGTATATACAGTGATGGGGCATAAATCCTAAATATGATTATGATTAGAGAGAAGTGTGGAAGCATGCCTTGTAATCAGTTTTATATAAATTAACATTTTAAAATGGTTCACATGTATTTTAAAAAAATGTATACTTAATTGAAACGTAACGTTAAACAGGGTGTCCCAAAAAAACTGATATCACGAAAACCATGGATACCTTATTATGACCTGTAAAACAAAATTTTCCTGCCAAATTCTTTCAGAAACATAGATTTTGAAATACATATTAACAATTATAGTCCAGTCCTGGTGTGCATGCCGTACCAAATAGTAAAAATGTTGCCTTTGATATATATTACTCATTGGTATACCTTGAACTGTGGAATATATGTTTGTTTTTAAAAATATTTATTCTAGCAGGTAAAGCTAAAAGGATTTTATATTACTTTACTGGACATATATTAAAACAGTGTTTCTCAACCTCCAGTCCACGAATCTTGCAGGTAAGTAAAATATTTAATAATAATTTTTGTAAAGCAAAATAAATGAATAAAAAATGTATTTTCCAGTTGTCTTTTTTCATATAATAATAATTTTAGGGGAGTAATATTGTTACTGGTCCGTGTAAAAAAAATTGGATATTGTTTGTTAGAATACACATTGCACATTTTAAAAGAAAAATAAGTATTAATTTCATGTCTGACATCTAAAATAAAATAATGTAGGATGTTGTGTTTTTAACAAATAATTTTAGTAGCAATCGGTATGAAATAATTAAACACTAAGTTTTTAAAAATAAAATACTAAAGTGTAACTGTGATGGTTCAGAAAGCCTTCTCTAGCCCATAGGTCAATTAAATAACCTATATTTTCGCTCGGGCGTAGCTAGTCGTGACGATCGGATTCAGGGTAGTAAAAGAGGTTGCGGTCATTCCTGGAAAACCTGGAGTTTACATGCAGTACGTCCTGGTCTGTATCGCTAAAGAAAAGTGTTTACAAGTTAGTCATGCGGTTGACGGTTGTGAAACGAACATGTTATTGTATTACTTATTTACGTTTGTTTCAGGTTGATTACTTTGACGGCAAAATAACAAGAGTAAAACCTTCATAACAATTTAAGTATATCAAAAAGGATAAAACAAAGAACATTCTGAAATGAGTTTTACATATAAAAAAATTGAATTAATTCAACAAAAGCAGTTCTTTGTGTCGGCAGTTCGGTGGCTTGATTTTAGTAGACGCGTAGCGTTGTCTTGATAAAGACAGGGCAGGCCTCACTATTCGTAGGTCGTTCTCTCCTCTCTTAGGGCTGAATCCGCGGAGTTCAGTACACCTCCAGTTATCTGAGTGGCCGCGTCGCTTGCAGATACCGTTCATTACGTGACAGGTCGGATGATTTCGGTAACAGTACCTTGTTCCGCTCGTAATCAATACGCTATTAAGCAACAGGACTGATCGACGGCGTCATATAACTTATTGACAGGCATCCCTATTTTCGCTACTTAGGCAACACAAAATGAAGACGCTCTGTTAATCCTTGTAGTCGAGAAGTAGACCGCTCTCGGCCAGAAGGTTGCCGGGATTGCGGACAACGCGACGCGTGTGATTCATGGCTACTAAGCAACAAGAAAATTGCAGGGATTGCGTAGTTTTGATACCCGGCACGGACTGGCTACAGAGCAACACTGTCTGTCTCGAATTCAAACTTTCAGATAAAAAGGAAACTTCTCTTTTGTGAACTGATTCGTCTCGGATCTCAGTCCGAGACTGTGACGGCGGTTTTAGAATTTTAACAATTTTATTGAAAGCGTGCTATGCGCCTTGTAGATTGTTATGGATAATTTAAAATTAAATATACATAAGATTCCTAATTTTGCAAAAGTAATCACAGTAGTGTTTTCTAGGTTGCCTATTTTAAAAATGTATTTTCTATCTTTAAAATATTTATCAATACTCTGTCATCCATATCTTTATCTAAAACACCCACAGTAAACTTTAATTTTAATAAATGTATATGTTTTATACCTTTTGCATATAAAAGGTTTCCTAATAGGAACAATATGTTTTAATACATAATAGAAACCATATCTAAAATTGTAGCTGTCATTTGTTTTTAGTATAGTTTAATATTTCATCATGACAAAATACACCTTTCAACAACGTTTGGTTATTATCCAAAAATTTTATAAATATAACCGTTCTTTTATTCACACTCAACGTAATGTTCGTGAAGATTTTGGTCCACATAACCGCCCATCTGTACTTGCTATTCGTCGGAATCGTTCAAAAATTCGAAACAAATTTCACTATACATGATACTAGAACACCAGTAAGAACGAAACTAAGAGAATATTGATGCTGTAAGTGCCAGTGTTAGGGAAGAAGCAAATCGGTCGATAAATCCACGTGCTCAAAAACTTGGCCTTTCAAGGATGACAACTTGGCGTATTTTGAGAAAAGATTTGGGTTTGCATCCATATAAGATTGTGTTGACCCAAGAACTGAAGCCACGTGGCCATCATAAGCGTAGTATGTTTGCTGATTGGGCTCTAGAGCAACTTGAAGTTGATCCTGATTTTTCCAAAAAACATCTTTTCAGATGAAGCCCATTTTTGCTTAAGTTGTTTTGTTAACAAACACAATTGTCGTTTTTTGTGTGAAAATAATCCACTACAGATTCACGAGAAGTCTTTGCATCCAGCAAAAGTTATTGTTTGTTGTGATTTATGGCATGGTGGCATCATCGGACCATATTTTATTGAAGATGCAAATGGAGATGCAATAACAGTGACTGGTGAGCGTTATCGATCAATGTTAACGGATTTTTTGTGACCACAATCGGATGAAATGAATTTGCAAGACATGTTCTTTCAACAAGATGGTGCAACACCACATGTTGCCAATGGCACTATGGAGTTACCGAGAGAAAAGTTTGGTGAATCTGTTATCTCCAGAAATGGAACTGTTAATTGGCCTCCAAAAAGTTGTGATTTAACACCTTTGGACTTCTGCTTGTGGGTTTATTTAAAGTCGTTGGTCTATGCCAACAAACCTCGAACTATTGACGCTTTGAAATTGAACATCGAACGCTGCATTGATAACATTGCACCTGATTTATTG